>PVLD010001123.1:0-220324 GCA_004027595.1 Dinomys branickii
GAAGGGAAGGGAAGGGAAGGGAAGGGAAGGGAAGGGAAGGGAAGGAATTCCCTTTTCCCAAGCACTTTTTAAACCCTCACTGGGAAAGGGAGAGTATTATGAGCTGAATTGTATCCTCCTAAAATTTTTATGTTCAAGTTTTGACCCCAACATGAGACTGCACTGGGAAACAGGGTCTTTAAAGAGTTCAAGTTAGGTGAGGTCATTAGGACAGACTAGTCTACTAGGCCGCAGACACACTCCGAGGGAGCAGCTGGCCCCTCAAATGGGCAAGGACAGCGGACTCAGAAGGGCCATCCTTGGAGGCACCTTGCTGCTGGACTTCTGACCTCCAGAATTGTGAGAAGATGAATTTTGCTTGCTTAGCAGCCCCCCAGCCTATGATTCTTTGCTTTGGTGGACCCAGAAAATGAATATAGAGAGCGTGAGATTTAAATGAGAGAGGCAAGAGTTTAAACCAGACTGAACTTGAGTATGTGAACTTGTCTAGAAAATGGATGTGGCTGCTCTGCCAGAGACAGGAAAGGGGATTAGAGAGAGCACTGTTACAATGGGTAATTGGCATGACACAGTTTGAATTTTCAGTCTCCCACTGAGTTTAGATGGCTTCCTCCTGACCCCAAGCCTGGTCCCCTCCTGTGACTTAAAGCTAATGCTGCTCTCGTTAAGGCTGATGGGAAACTGGGTCTAGTGTTCTCTGTCAGCACCGTTGCGCAGGGCACAGATGTCCTTGCTAGGCTGGTGTCAGAGTTTAGAGGGTGTGCAGCCAGCAAACTGTAAATGCTGCCTGGTGTGCAGAATTTGGGGGTGCTGCAGGACTGTCCTCTGCCACTATGGCTTTGGATCTTCAGGCCAGACATCTGGAGACATGGGAGAAAGCAGCTGACACCCCACCAGCCTGAGCAACCACAAACACACACGGAGCCTTTGCAGCTGACACCGACACCCCACATCACTTCCTGTATCACCAGTCTCTGAGTGGGATTGAACCCTACTTCTTTATTGTAAGTGGCCAATGTCGTCTTTGACTTCCATGGTGCTGATGGCTGCAGATACATGATGGCCTTTACAGATATGGCCATTTCGTGAGAAAACTACTGCTCTTTTCCCAGGATTGGATGCTGGTTAAATTGTGTGTTTCTTTCCATGCTGTGCTATTTAATGAGCCCAACTTTCTGAATTCCTTTACAAAACTTTATATGCAAGATCATACTCTCATATCTAAGATTTAGTTTTTCTTTGTCACATATTTTTATTTTGACTCATAAAGTCAAGAGTAACAAAGTTTGCAAGTCAGTTCATATCCCCGAGGATTGCTCTATCCTACCTCTGTATGAAGTACTCTAGAGAAACCTTGTCTATATTTATTAAGTATCAGGGCACGTGTGGGGCATGGCAAGACTTGGGTATCCAACTAAACCCACTTTGCTCCTATTTTTCTCTTAATCCCAAATCTCCACTTAATCAAAATTTGATAGACAAAACATAATTGGTACATTCGAAGAACTTCCAGGCTAACCAAGGGAACATTTATAAATACAACTAACTGGTAAACCTCCATTCTACCCACAAGGGTTGTGTTACCATAGTCAAAGAATTATGGTAGCATAGTGAAAGCTCTGTGTTGTTTGGGAGACTGCTGTTGATTTCATGAGGAAAGATCCCCCAGATGCACACTTTGTGGCCAGTTTATGTACAACCTTGTTTGACCCAAATCTGTAAGAGTTTGAACCAAACTTCGAGTCCTGACCCAACCCTTGCTCACTATATCATGGGGATAACTCACACTCAAAAGACTTGTGCACTTATTGAGGGGCATAAAACCACATTATAAATCTAACAGCATGAGGAGGTCACATCATGAAACATTTTTCTGTGTTAGGGGTATGTGTTTTGCTGGCAAATAGCAAACACAAGCATTTGAGACCCTGATTTCCTGACCAGACCTGATCTCTTAGGAATGTACTAATGAATGGTGACATGCTCAAAAATGAGCCACGTAAGGCCAGATGTGGTGGTGCACATCTGTAATCCCTGCACTTGGGAGGCTGAGGCAGGAGGATTGTTGTGAGTTCAAGACCAGCCTGTGCTACAAAGTGAGCTCAAGGCCAGTCTAAACTGCATAGCAAGACCTGTCTCAAAAAGACAAAAAAAAAAAAAAAAAGGACCAAGTGAACGAAAGCAGCAAAGCAGTGAAATTTGAGAATCAGAGAAAGCCAGGAACCAGCTAGGCAGCAAGAAAAGAAAATATTTTCATTCAGAGCTTTTACAATAAACTTTTATGCTTGCAGGCATAGAAGTTTGTATCTCTTTTCTTTAAAACAGAACAACACAATTTTTGCTTTTTAATTTAATTTGTGGTCATTCTTTGGATATTTTTAAAATTGTTATTACTACACCTATCAACCCTTCACCATTTTGTGTTTTTCTTTAATATTCTTGTTTCACTCATACCAGTTGTAGTGATGTTTTGTTTTTCTCATCTGAGATCTATGAAAAATGTTACTTTGTGTTCCTAAAATTACTTAGCTAAGCTTACACTATGTTATGTGAATCCTTTCATCTCTACCCATATATACAAAAATATGCATACACACTTCAGTAATAGATGCCTGGAAACAAAGGACTATCACTTTGAGTACCTCTTGTAATTGTAGAGACCAAGGATAACTCAAGTTAATAAGCTAATAATCTCATGGTGTCTCAATAAAATCAGTATGAAAATACTTATACAAGTCTTTCTTTCCTGATGTATATACTTTTTGGTGGACCCTGTAGCTCGATTAGCTAAGGGTGTTCTTAGTTTACACAGCAGTGTCTTCTTCCCTTCCCATCCCTTCCTTTCCCCTCTTGTCATCTTGGTACATCAGGAACCTAACTTTACTGCACACTTTTAAATTGCAGCACTTACAGCTAATGCAACGATTAATCGTACAATATAATTTTTATTATAAAATGTAGCATTTCTTCACTCATCCACTTAACTTTAATGAGCCCCACTGAATTTCCCTTACTTTAGATAATATTTGAAGAATTTAAGTAACTGCAGGAACTTTTGTCTGTTTTATTGAAAAAGAGCTTGTGAATATTCTTAATGCTGGTATTAAACACATGTCATTTCATCCTCTCTTAATGTCCCCTCATAGATGCTGGCTCTTTCCGCATTCTGAAGTTCTGAGAATATTGTCTTCCTGACATTAAGTGAAGTGTGTGTGGAGATAATACAGTCCTGGGAAACTCACACCCCATTCCCTTACTATTATTCCTTAGTGTGTACTATCTTACGGCAGCATGGTGCATTTGTTACAATAATACTGATTTGTCATTATTAACTAGAGCTCATGTGTCAAAGCTCTACAATCAAATTTGAGTTTTACCAGATTTCCTTTTTTCTCTTTCAGGATCGGATGCTCCATTTAGTAATCCTTGTAGAGAACCAGCCATTCTACTTGCCAGGTCCCTTTCCCTGTCCAGACACCACCTGTGGGGAACCAGCCCATTCCTCCAGGCTTTCCTCCCCAAGGACGCCACTTGCAGGGACCTAGTCCTGCTATTAGTTTGTTCCTCAGATCCAGGGGCAAATGAGGATGAATGAGGAAGGGACACAGAGTTAGTTTAACATGTGGGTATCTTGTGGGGGGTCCTCTTGCCTCTAGTAGGCAGAGGAGCCCTGAGTCTTTGGCTCACCCCACTTGAATACACCCAGACATGGGTACAAGCAATTAAAATAACACAAGATTCATCTGCCTTCCAATATCCAGCAGGTAAATAAATTAATCTCAGCCATGTAAACTTTTCTCTAGAACCTGCAACATCCCATCATCTCTGTGTTGCTTTTCTCCTTGCTCAGAGAAGAGGCCAATGAGGGCCTCAATTCTCCTCTGGTCTCCCTCACATTCTGTCTCCTTGTGCTTTTGTTGAACGACAGCTGCTCAGATTTCCTTTATGTTTGGTATCTTTAAAATACACATACATCTAACAACATGCTTCCCTCTCTATAGTTTTGACCTGAAATGTCTCCCAATGCCATGTGCCAAAGGCTTGGCCCCCAGCTGTGGAACTGTTAGGAGGTGGTGGAACCTATAGGAAGGAAGTTCATTTGAAGGAAATTAGGTCTTGGGAGATGTCAGGGCTTGAAAATGACAAAACCTGCAAGGAGACAGTGGTATTCTGCCTACCACAGGCCCAGAGCATCAAGGTGAAGAATCAGAGACTGAGTCCTCTGAACTGTGAGTGAAAATAAACCATTGCTCTTTTTCAGTTGTCTGTCTCTGGTGTTTTGTCACAGTGACAGAAAGCTGACCAACATACCTCGAAGCACTGTGTTACATATTTCTACACATTTTTGCCATAGATTGATACTGTTAGGCAAACCACATCCTTACTGATTATTTAGCTCATCTTTTTTTTTTTTTTTTTTTTTGCGGTCCTGGGGATCGAACTCAGGACCCTGCGCTTGCTAGGCAAGCGCTTATTCCACTGAGCTATATCCCCAGCCCCTAGCTCATCTATTAATTGCTTCAAGACCAGTGCTGAAATCTCCAATGGTAACAGACTTGTTTATTCCTTTTTTTTTCAGTTCTATCCATTTTTTGTCATCTGTTTTGATATCCTGCTGTTGGGCAAATTGTTAGCATTGGTGTCTTCTTGGAGTACTTGTCAGTATGTAACCATTATGCAGTCTCCCTCTTTATCTGATACTTTTACTTGTTCTGAAGTCTGCTCTGTCTGAAATGAATATAACACACGGCAGTTCTTATTTGATTAGTGCTGCCATGGTTTATCTCTCTCTGTTCCTTTGTTTTTAAGCTGTTTGCGTCTGTTTAATTAAAGTGGGTGCCTTAAAGGTAGCATCCAGTTGTGCCTTGTTTTGTTTTATCCAGTCTGACAATATGTATTTTAATTGCTGTTTATAATTTATATGATTCATTTTAAATAGATTACTGATATTGGATTAATATCTGCCATGTTTATAACTGGTTCCTATTTATTACATACATTCTTTGTCTTCCTTTTCTCTTTTTTCAACAAATTTTCTTTCTTCCTTTGCCTAGTTTTAAAAAAGGTGGACTGTGATAAAATGTGTAGTATAAAACACAGAATTAACAGTTTTTACCCTTTTAAACATGTCTTGGCTTCTCATCCCCATTGCCTTCCAATGCTGTGCCCCCAAATACCACGGAACAAGTTTGGCAAGGCTGAATCCACGTGGTGCTCTGTGGATGATGGGCAGGAATCTTAATATCATATTTATGTTCCAGCCACACAAGGTGCGCAGGGGTGTAAACTCTGGACTTCTGGAGCATCCCTGTGGTCCATTCATGTGGTTTTTATCACTGGTCCTTTGTGTTCTCATGTTTGGAACTCACCCCAAATAAAGTTCCTTTTACCGGTTATATGTGTGTGGCGAGGTTGATTACCTTCCAGGAGCTTTTATGATTTTAGGGGCAAAGTTTAACCCAGGGGATGTTTTCCTCCAAGCAAGCCTAGGAATAGGGCTGAGGTATTATCCATCTCCAGAAGAAAGCAGACCTTGGAGATCTGCACCAAGCCCAGAAATTTATATGGAGAATTCTGCCTAAGGTACCACGGAGATCCATACACTAGAATTAGAAAATCATGCTAAAGAAATGATTGTTGAGCTTCTTCACCTTTTCTCCACAGAAATAAAGCTTCTTAGTGCAACAGAGTATGCCATGACTTTAAAGCACTAATCAGCCTTTGCAGTTGCTCTAACAAAAAACGCACGCTCTCTCACACTTTGATCTATGAAGGAACGGAAGCACAAGTTTCATCCCTGAGGACCACACCACTGCTGCCAGAGCTGAAGTGAGCCCCAGAGTGGGGTTCTAATCCAAGTTTTCTGAGATGGGTTCTAATCCAAGACTTCAGAAGATATATATATATGTGTATATGTATATATATACATATATATATATAAAACCACTGTACTGCCCTAAGTTTCCCTTAGTGCCTAAAGGTACCAGGGCCCAGAAATACATTTATTTAATTTATATTGATCAAACAGCATTTTTCAATTACACACTGCTCAGTTTTTAAGCCCTGATGAACTATAGGCTTTGTTTCTGTCTTCCTGGCAAGCTCACATCCCCATTGTGTCAGAGTTTCTCAGGAATGTGCAGAAAATTGTAATGATTAGTCTCATGCAAAAATTATGATTTTATAGAACTTGACCTTCTGGTGGGAAGATTTTGATTTCTTAAAAAACTTGTTAAAAGCACAGGTCCAACGCTTCCGTTTAACATCTGAAAAGCAATGGTGTACAGTAATGAAGAAAGTTTATTTCACTGTGTCACATTTTCTGAAATAATAGAAGCATTTCTTAGGCAGCTGCCACATATTTTAGGAGGTACTTCGATTCAGTTCAAGCAAATGGCCCTGTAAAGCAGTGCTGCTGTTCATAACTGCTGCCATGGAACGTTCTTCCCCAGTGTGAGCCAGGGAAACATCTGAATTCGGTTATGAGGCTGCACCGATGTAGGGCTGCCTGGCCCTGAGCAAACAAAGAACTCCCCTGAGCACTGTTTGTTTGGTCTTGGTTTTGTCATTTGCAATTTTGTTTTGATGTGTGTGTGTGTTTGTGTGTATGTGTGCATGCATGTGTGTATGTATGTGTGCGTGTATGTGCACATGACTTTTGTTTGTTTTTCTCTCTTTGGCTGTTGTTTATTTGGTGCTCAGGATTGAACCCAGGGCTCCACACATGCTGAGCACATGCTGTACAATTGCTATCCATCCTGAGCCTGTTTTTACATGGACCAAGCAGACGTAGGGACAGCTTATAGGCTTAAAATGCCATATAAGTATTTGTCATTTTTCTGTTTTTGTTACCTGTCTCTTCAGCTTATAAGCTGGAGGCAAAGGCCACATGTTACTCATTTTTGACACTTAAATCACCCATAGGAGCCTTGACCTGTAGCGAGAAGTATCCTATTTATTTAAATAATAGTATATGAAATCTGTTCTCTCATCTGGATGCCCATAAGGGTCAGCTCAGTCAAATTGGTAAATTAACATGGAGACACACGGGTTGAGAGGTGTTGGGCCACCTGCCCTAGGCAGCAAGTTGTTAGGAGTCACCATGATTAGATGGGCCCAGGGAGTTGTAGGTTAGATGGTACAGAGAATCCATGATGGCTGAGAGGTTCAGATAGCAATGTGCAACACCAAAATGCTACAGAAGGATCTTTACTGCTGGCACTTCTCTCCCTTCAGTGGCCATGAGAAGCATGTGGGGGCCTTGTAAGGTAGCTCTGATTTCGCAGCTTGGGGCAGAGACTCAGATTCTGCCTATCTAACAAACCTGAATGCACTGGGGATGGCACAGTCCATCAACAGCTCTTGGAGTAGTGTACTGGGGACTCAAGCTCCCGTCTTCTAGGACTGGAGGGTCCAACAGGAAGTGACTGTGGTGGTCAGTGCAGGATACTTTCATTAACGTGAGCCATAGCAGAGTGGTTCTCAGCCATGGTGCCCATTAAACTGTAGCTGCAGTTTTAAACGTCCACTTAGGCTTAGGCCCCAATTTCTTCATAATCTCTGAGGCTGCCATATTTTTAAAAGTCTCCCTCTATTTAAGCTATTTATGATGACATCATCCCCGTAACATGGATGATTTAGACACCAGGTGGAGATTCCATTCTGGCCAATAGGACTCAATGTGCCAAATAATTTGGGTGGGCAGCACAGGAAGAAAGACTGCTTCGACTCCCCTATTGTCCCACCTGCTTTCAATGCCCTCGTGTAAGGTCAGAATGCTGAATGCAGAAGATCTCCAGGCTGGATCTTTGAGGTTTGCCTTTAGGACTGCTCTTCTGTGAGACAACTGTCTTTCATTTTGATTTTCCTGCTAATTGGCAGCCAGGTCATTTACCTGTCAAGCACTGAGATGGACAAGTTGCATATATCATTTAATTTAACCATCACAGCAATTCTTCAAGGAAAGTACTACAATTCCCGCTTCACAGTAAAGAAATGCAGGTCCAGAAAAGGATGCCCGCATAGCATTCATTACACAATTCAGCTGATCTCACGTTGGCAGGGAAGGGCCATGTCTCAGCAATGGAAACTGCTGGGTATGCAGTGTTTCCTCTGCATGCTGATCTCGTCCCCTGACAGACCGTAGAGCTAGAAAGGTTGAGCTGAAATCATTAACCAGGGGCCCTCACCCCTGAGAAGTTATTAAAAAACCGCAATTCTCAGTCTGCAATTGTTTCAATATTGCCAGAAACTCATTAATTTTAACGATTCAAAAAAAAAAGAACCAGTTTTTTCCCCATTGATTTTTCTCTGGTTTTATGTTTTCAATTCCATGTATTTCTGCTCCTTATTATTTCCTTCCTTCTGCTGATCTGGACTTTTTTCTGTTCCTTATCTTGTTTCTTGAGATGGAAACCTAAATTATTAATTGGAGACCTGCAGTTGAGAAATCTCTGGTGAAAGGAAGAGTCTCTCTGTTATCTTATTTGAAAAACATTGTTTTTTAGACGTGCTGCTATTACAAACTCGACAGACCAGAGTATTATGCAAACATAACTTTTATGTGCAGTAGGAAACCAAAAATATTTGTGCAACGCACTTTGTTAGAGATTTTTGCTTCATTACGGCCATCTGAAACTGAACCCATCATAGCTCCAGTTTACAATATGACCTGTAGAGAAAGTTTGTTATGTTAACTTTCTTGTCATTTCTTAGTCTTTAAAAAAATTTTTTTGAGCCTTACACTTATTTTTAAAAACTTGATTATGTACTGGCACGTGAATACGAACACTCAGAATGTACTTATTTCTGTTTCTTCCGTTTTTATTTTTTTATGAGCTCAGGTGTGTAGTATGTAACGATCACGTTCCTTGTGGAGACTTGCTGTGTGGACATAACACTTCCTCATTCTGTTCTCTTCCCCTCCTCCTGCTCTCCCTCCAGTTCTTGGTCTCCTTCCCATTTGCAAAAGATCTATCTCCCTGTTTCCTTTTATCTCTCTTTACTTTGCTACTTAATTTGTATATACTTTGGGTTCCTCATATGAGAGAAACCAGGAGATATTTAAGCATGTATGTCTGATTCATTTCCCTTAAGGTTATTGCCTCCAGATGGATCTATTTTCCTACAAATGATTCATTTATCTTTTTTATGGCTAAGTAATGCTCCATTGTACATATATACCACATTTTCTTTATCTGTTTATTTGTTGATGCACATATAGGTTGCTTCCAAGATTTATATGATGAATTGTGCTGCTATCAACATGGGTATGCAGGTAGCCCTGTAATACGATGTTTTTAACTCTTTTGGGAGGATACCTAGAAGGAGAATAGCTGGGTTACATGGAACTTCTAGGTTTAATTTTTGAGGAAGCTCCATAGTGAATTCCACGCTGACTGTGCCAGTTTCCACTCGCACCAGTAAGGTAGACGGGCTCCGTCTCACCCGCAGCCTCACCGGTCTTTGTTATTATTTGGTTTCTTGATGACGGCCATTCTTTCTGGAGCAAGATGGGATCTTAGTGTTGTTTTATTTTTATTTCTCTTATACCCAGAGATATGGAACATTTCTTCACATATTTGTTAGCTATTTATATTTCTTCTGTGAAGAGTCTGTTCATTCCACTTGCTTGTGTTTTGATTGGCACTTTCATTTGATGGATGTTCGTGTGTTTAATGATTTTCCATATTTCTCTGAGTCTGTTCATTTTTCATCACTTTTATTTATTTTTCATCCTATTGCATAGTTTCTTTCAATCTTATCATACACCAATTCTTTGTCCTGCCTCTCATATATCTTCTTAAGTCCATTTCTCAATTTTTAATTTTGATTATTAAGGTTTTCAACCGGGCTGGGGATATAGCTCAGTGGAATAAGCGCTTGCCTAGCAAGCGCAGGGTCCTGAGTTCGATCCCCAGTACCGCAAAAAAAAAAAAAAAAAAAAAAAAGGTTTTCAACCACAGCTGCTTTTAAATCCAATTGTGATTTAAAAAAATAATTTCTACCACCGTATTGATATCCTTTGATAAGACATTGTCATCGTACCTTCCTTTAATCTTTAAGCATGCTTTCCTTTGTGTCTTTTTAGACACTTATAATGGTTATTTTGAAGTTTTTATGTACCAGTTTCAGCAGGTGAGCCCCCTCAAAGACATTTTCTAATGCCTTTCTTCCTGTGCATTTCTTACAACTTTCTTCCTTTGCATTTCTTACAACTTTTATTGAAAATTGGATGGTTGAGGTGATACTTTGATCCAAATCTCAATGTTGGTCCCCTCCAGTTGTTTGCTTGTGTGCTTGTTCAGTGACGTGGCTGGCATAGTTCCACAGAAGCCATCTTCCCCACAGTATGGGGTCTGACTCCCACATGGTGCTGCCATGACACCCACAGTCTTCGTGACCACTGGGGGTCACCATGGTGTCTAATGGGATCTCTTTCTGTCTCCTTCCCCAATCTTCCCATCGAGCCTCTTGTGAGTCTGTTTCTGTTAATATCAGGCTCAGATGTTAAGATCCATTATTGCTAGCCTGCTTCTGTTATTTCTGACAAAGGCCTTGAACATAAAGCGCTCCACAGCCTGACCCAGCAGAAATCAGTCCCCTCGGAAGAGGAAGGATTCGGTTTCCTGCCTTTCCTCTGTGCTGTAGAGCAGCAGCTGGGGAGAACTCACTGCACTGTGCTGGGTGGGGGCCTACTGAGGACTGCACCCCGCTTGTTAGAGCTGCAGTATGGATGTGCAGAGCAGAGCCCCGGAGGATGAGACGCATTGAGATTCCTTAGCTGCTACGCCTAACCAGCCTAGGACCTCACAGGTCTAGGAAGCTAAGAATGATGGGAACTCTTTTCTTTGAAGAGCCCTACAGAGCTTCTCTGCTGCAGCATGGAGCTGTGGTGGAAGCGGGGCCACCCTGCTCCCCAGCTGTGCTGCCAGGATCCTTTGCAGAGTAGGAGATGGGGTAAGGAGTGAGCGCCACCCCGCTGACACACAGACTGATATGGGCCTTCTGCAGAGAACAGGAGACACACAGAGGGGAATCCACCCAAGTCGCTGGCAAAACCACCACTGCAGCTCTTCCACCCCAGGGAGCTGAGACAGCCTGGCTCCGTGAAAGAGTTCTACAAGACACAGCTTCAATACCATGGACCTTACAGTTCCCAGGGAGTTTCCATACGTTCTGTGAAATTAAACCTTCTCAATTCAGTGTAAGTCCTTTGATTAACCTCCAGAGATATGGAATAATCCTGTTTCCTAATTTTGACCAGCCTAATAAATTAATCTCTTGGGGAAAGGTTTCCCTGAATGCCTCTTAATACCTTGCTGGAGGTCCTGCCTGGGGGAATTAGTTATGCAGCAATAGATAACTGATGCAACAAGCAAAGGATGTGAGACAAGGTAAAACATCAGCAGCCCTCTGTGGGGGTGCATGACTGAAATCCCAGCACTCTGGGAGGCTGAGGCAGGAGAGTAGCCAATGTGAGTCCTGAATGGGCAATTTAGTGAGGTCCTATCTCAAAACAAAAGATAAAGAACTGGAGATGCAGCTTAGTGCAAAGGTCCTGGCTTTAATTCCTAGTAACACGCACGCATGCGCGCGCACGCACACACACACACACACACACACACACACACACACACACAGACAAAGAGAGAGAGGGAGAGAGAAATCTGTTGGTTGGACAACAGAGGAACATTTTAGGCAGAAGAAACAGTGCAAAATTATGAAAGGTGGACACCCTTCAGTGGGTGTGAGTTATAGAAGTGATCTTCAAAGCGTGGTCCCAAACTTATCTATAACACAAATCCTCAGCCCCTATGCCAGATCTGCCGCATCATAATATCTAGAGATGGGGGCAGCCCTCTGGGGTTCAGTGGGTCTACTGAAGCCTCAGAAGAATATTAAATTTTGAAAGCTCCTCGGGTGGAAGAGATGGTTTTCATCAGGTACGATAGCTGGGCTCCTCATGTGCCTGAATTCCAATGATTTTCCACTTTGTCTGTTTTTTGATAAATGAGAGCTGAGGAGCAAAGTGAATAAATCCTTTCCTTTAGTGAATGCTTTAGGGCCTTAGTGGAGAGCACAGCTCCCCAGCACTGGGCAGGAAAAGCTGGTCACGCTCCTCTGGCAGATGCTCTACTTTAGCTGGGCATAAGTAACCTCTAGTTTTATCCTGAATTTTATTTGTCTCTGAATGTTTTAATGAACCATCCTGCAGTTTCTCCACACTCCACCTAATCGGGCTTTGCAGAACCATCAATCTTGTGTGTCATTTATAGTCATAGCGGCAGAGAGAGAGACGAATGTTGAGCTTTAGCATGATTTAAAATGGAATCTTTAACATTTGGCTAGGGCCACTGAAATTAAACAGTTAAAACTTATCCAAGACTGAAAGAGAGAAGATCAGCTTGGACTGCAAAAGAGTAAAACCAGGCCTGCTGTTGACCCAGCTGGGAGGACAGACTCAGATGAAACCAGCCGCCGTGTCCAGAGCACACCATGGCTCTCAAGGTCATGTTGCGCTGGCAAATTCCAGAGTGACAACTGATGTCTTACCGATCACCCCACAGACCTGCTTGCCACATCCATCTTTTCGTATGGACACACAGTGCTAAGCCACTGTTGCTTATGATAGCACTCGCTCAACCCTATATAATCCCCCTTCTAATCCTGTTCTTGGAAACAGCAACCAGAAGAGGATTGATCTCACTCCCTTTCAACCCTTCTCAAAACCTTCAGTGGAAGCCCAGGACTTACAAATCTCTCTTACTGAATAGCCTTTCACCCTTACTTTGTCAAGTCGATGAAGCGATTTTGTTTGACCCATTACTTACCCATGGTGGTCATTCTTTAAGTTTTAACTGATAGGAAATGATCCTCTGACTCTGTCTTTGGGGGAGGAGATGCTGGCAATTATTTGCTTGGTTTTAATACACTTGATTTGATTACAAATTTCAGATCCCCGGTCATCAGAAAGAACCTACAAGGCTTCATTATTGATCCATACATGTATGAGATACAAGAAAATATCCTCAAACCAGTCCAGCAGTGACAGAATTTTCAGCTCTGTCATATTTGAGGATAAACTAGCCCTCAATTGTTTCTTAGTACATTTCACATCGGTCCCTGTCTCCAGTTTCCCGTCTCACTAGCTATCTTCTCGTAACAAACACACACAGTGATCTCACGTTCTCACTTGTGAATCAAGCACAGATGTCTCCCATTTAATAAAATCACCATCTCTGCAGTTATTAATAGAACTAGACTGTTTTGCCCAGGGAATTTGTGCAGATAACTAAAGCAAACTGGAGTTCAGAGCTTTGTGACTCAAGTAATGCAGTCTGCCCAAATTACTATGCTGGTCTATTACTCCAGTATGTCAAATATGGATGAGGCTCCATCTAGTTCACGTATTTGTCCACTGACTCAAACATTTATCGAGAGCCTGCCGAAAGGTGAGCACTGTCCTAGGTACTCAGAATTTAAGGTACATTAGACAGTCTTGTCTTCAAGAATCTGAGGTCATGGAGAGATCTGACAGGCGGCCAAGGTGGGATGAATAAAGGCTCTCTCGATGAGCCCAACACCAAGGGCAGAGTCAGCCAGACACCCACCAGGTCATGGAGGCCACTGGGGGCGGCACAGGACCTGAGGTAGAGAACCATGAGCTCATCCCTCAAGGAGGAAGGAAGTACAACCAGGATGACTGCGGATGACTCAGCTGAAGTAGGCGGCTTCACGGAAGAAACGCGTCTCCAAGAAGCCTGGCACTTTCAGCAGGGAGGGGGGGCAGTCGGTCTGGACACACTGAAGGTAGTGGGAAGGATCCCTCCTCAGGTATCCGGGGAGGCCCGGGGCGCTGGCAACTGAGCAGCTGCTTTCAGTCCTCCTGCCCTCTCAGAGAAGAGAATGAGATACGCATTCGGAGACTGGAGTGTGGATAAAGGGTGTCTTGGTACTCTTCCTCGCGTCTCGGACAAGAAACCCACATCCACAGCTGAAAGGAGGGGAGGGGTACTTTGGCTCACCATTGGCGAGATTTCAGTCCATAGTCCGCTGTCTCCAGGGCAGGATGGAGGGGTGTGACTGACAGGAAGCAGGGAGAAGAGGGAGGAGCTGGGGAGGGAGAGGAACTCTTTCAGGCCACACCCACAGTGACCCCTCCTTCCAAGCAGACTCCACCTCCTAACCGGAAGTCCGCTGTAAGCCTTCATAATGCAGTTACCTTCCAAAAGTCTCAACAATGACCACAGGAAGCTTTGGAGATACGTATATGTAGGTTTAAACCATAGCAAAGAGGGATTTTATTCTGGCCTAAAAATCCACAAAGACTACAGGAAAGGCAGTTGGCGGAGCAGAGAGGCAATGGGGGAAAAGGTAGGAGGTGATTCTAGAGTAGCAGGGTGTTCACCCCCGTCAGTGGAAGATGTAGCAACTGACACTGTGTGTGTTGCCTGTGTCCATGGAGAATTCTCAGACCATGAGAGTGGTCTGTTCTGAGGAGTCCTACAGATGGTTGGGCTGTCAGCCTGGACGCAGTCATCGGTGTCCTGGGTGAGGGGGAGCATCTGCAACAGGAAGGGCCTTGGTACTGGGCACCCTGTCTAAGGCTCACAGAGGCAGAGACCAGAGGTGGCTCCAACTCCCCGGACTGCTCTGGCGGCCCTGCATCGCAGCTCAGCCTCTTCCGAGTGCCACCTCCAGCCATTCTGTTCGGCGGCAATCAATAGGGCTCACAGGAGTTCAGTTCACTGGTTTAAACTAGATAGGCAGGTGCTAAGAACTCAACCCACAGCACTGACAGCAGGGGCCCTGTTCTCATGGTGTCCTAGTGTGTGGGAGTAAGAGGAGAAATGAGGGCACACGGTGTACAGATTGCCGGGGGGAAATCTACTCCTGTGGGTCACCGAGGCCCTGCCAAGAGTCTGCTCTTCACTAGGCTGGGGTTGAGGCGAGTAACTCTGGCCCCCAGCCCCATCCTCTCACCGTGGTGGGAGGGGGCAGAGCAGCTCATTTTCAGAACGTCACTCGGGCTCTGTCTGCACACAGTTCTCTATCCCAGGTTCCAGAGAAGAGTCACAGGGATGCGCATGAATGGAGGCTCTTTCCTGCTCAGCCCGTCTTCCCTCACCCAGGACTTCTACAGACAGGGCCTCTCACCCTGGCTTCCTGGGCAGCCCCACATCTCTAACCGTTCTTCAGTCACCGGTCCCCAAGCCCCCTGCTTCCACCCTCTCTCCCCTCTGAGTGGTCTGGTGCATCGAGCTCATCTGTTCTCCGTGGTTCCCTGTGCCACCAGGCATTTGTTCTACTCCACCCAGGTGCAGTGGGGGCAACAGTCTGGACTTGATCGTTCAAGTGCACTAACCAGCCCCTGGGCAGGCGCTCATCCACATCCTCCTCTGCCTTGAGTATCAGAGCCCTGTTACTCTGCTAAAGAAGCCCCTTCCCCGCCCCAGTGATGAGACCTTGTGCATCAGCTGGTTGCCCACCAAGACCCGCCCTCCTCTTCTAAGTTTGAGGCAGGAGGGCCGTACTTGGTCATGGCACCCAAGTGCAAACTAGATTTACTGAGCGTGACTCCATTGCCAAATTCTGTCTGTGGGAGGGAGGTGATTGCTGTTTCCAGGCTGTAAAATACTGTGCCTATGTGTCACCAAACTAGAGCCAGAACAGTAGTCACCCAGCTTTGACAACACAGGGTGGAATAGGCGATGATTTACAAGGTCCTACAGTTCTGAACAGTACAAAGAATACAGCTGTTCCACTGAAATGGGTCATCCACACTCAGACAGCAGCATGAAGGGGAAAGACTTGCCTGTTCTTTAAACCACAATAGTGTAGGGTCTTTTACCTTAATTAACACAAGTCTCATTTCCAAAATGTCCCTATTTTCTACCTGATGAGCAGGCAACTGACATTAATAAAAAGATACACTTTGCATTTCTGTCCATCACTTAAATGTCCACCAAGCATAGAATGTCTCTCTTGAGACTTTCCCTCCCTCAAACACTCCTCACTCTTCTTTACCAGCTTAAGGTTAGAGGTATGAGTGGGAGAATTTGTCTTGGCCACGTTCCCTGCCAAATCTGGAGCCACTGGGCCCATCTGTCCCAGGACTGCCCAGCACCCCAAGATCCTCATAGCTGCAGTACGCAGAAAGTTTCTTCTCCTTGGCTTTACTTTATTAAAGCAATTCCCTATTTGCCAAGGCACCGCCATCCAGAGGACAAAGACTAACAGCATAAATAAGTCCCACTGTGTTCTCTTTCAGGGCTTCTATTGATTGTGACTTAATCTCTTGAGGCAAATTGATGGTTTTAATATTAAACGGAAATACCAAGAGTTAGCAAAGAGATCAGAGAACTGAACAAAACAATAAAATGGTCCAGAAGTGGCATTTTTCCAATTCTCCAACGGGGTTGATTCTGGCCATATGCGTTTATTTTCTTTCTTATTATAAAGATAAACACCTTTATACAGACAAGGGAACCAGGGTTGTTTAAAATGTTGGGTGGAAAGAGAATGGGAAATGCCAGCTCAGCTGCCCTCTGATTCTGCTGCCCTCAGATCTCTCCTAGGTGCACATCAGACATGGCCTGGGCATCACTTGCCTCACTGTCACCAAATGTATCCCATCTACTTTATAAGCCCTGCGATGGGCTGACAGGGATACCCTGTGTCTGTGACTCTGTGTCTAAGTCAACTCTGTGACCTCCTTTCACATCACTGCTACACATAACCCAAGGACAATCCCATGGCCCTAATAGCTAGCATGGATCATGAGCGCTAAGCACTTTGGAATCAGCCAGACCTGAGTTTGAGTTCTGCCTCTACCATGTAGTGGAAGACCTTGGGCAAGTGTGTCATTTATGTCTTCTCTTTCCAAGGGGATAATCTGTCTATACTAGAGACTGACTAGCAGCTCGCCACATCCACCTGTCTTCTTCCAGACCACACAGTGGGTTACAGTCCTAGTGTCCTCTATGTTCTCAGAATCCTCTGTTGTTGGGTGTGGTCACATGACTGGTTCTAGTCCTGTGAAATGGCTGGATCCACGGTGATATTCTTTCCTGTCTTCCTTTCATCTTTCCCCATCCACTCACTAAATAGAAACAGCTTTGGAGCCCATCCTGGGCAGAACTTACAGGCAGAAGGAGCCTGAACTCTGTATGGCCAGAAACTTGCAGTGGATTCTGTGAGAGCTGGAGATAAAGTTCTAAGTTTCTGAGATCCTAGGATTTGTCTGTTAGTGGTAGTCTACTGTACTACTTTGCAGGACTGTGACATTTAATATAAAGCAAACTTGGTGGTGCCCAAAAGAGTTTGTACTTAGGAAATAGAACTTTATCAGGCCCCAGAGATGGAAATTCACAGCAAGATGCAATGTTGGTGTGTGTTGTAAATGTGTGTATGGCACAATTCCTGAGAGTTTACTTTCATTTGCTTGTTTAATCATAATAGCGCTCCTGTGGTGGAGTTGTATTTGCCGCATCTTTTAATGTATAAACTGAAACTCAGAGAAGTTATATGAATTTTCCGGATCACACAGTTAATAGTTGATGGTAGAGTTGAGGCCCTAAGCCAGCTCTCTTAGCCCCTGGATTTTTGGGTTTTGTTTTTGTTTTCTGCCTTAAGGATTGAACCCAGGGCCTTCTTACTGAGCTCACAATGCTTTTTAAAAAAATTGTTTGTTTTGAGACAGGGTCTCATTAAGTTGCTAAGTTGCCCGGGGCTGTGCTCAAACTTGAAATTCTCTTGCCTTCACCTTGCAAGGTGCTCGGATTGCAGGCATGCACCATGCCACTGCATCTAAAAAACAATCACAAAGGAGAAATCTATAGGGTTCTCAAAAGCTAATCATTAATTTAATGCTAGTGAGGGAAAAGCTTTAGAGCTCAGTCCACAGTACCCTTCACAGTGTGGTCTTAGAAAGTCCCCACAGGGTAGAATCCTTTGCTTGTGCTGTCATAATGATCATGAAGATAACTAACAAGCACTGACAAAGGAGAGGCCACTGGCTAAACTCCTTATAAGAATTAACCCACTTAACACTCTAAATAGCCTGACAAGCTAGTTTCTGTTAATGCACTCTCATTAATGTTTGGGAAACACAGCTATGAAGATGCCAGTGACCTATGACCTACCCAGGTGCTCCAGTTTGGATCTGGAATGTCCCTCAAAGGCCAAGTGTTGAAGTCTTTGCCTCACCCTATGGCACTATTGGGAAGTGATGGGCCTTTAGGAGGCAAGGCCTTATGGGAGGAAGTGAAATCACTAGGGGCAGGGCTAGTGGGAGGAAGTGAGGTCATTGGGGGGTGTGGCCTCAGGAGAGATGTTGGGTTCCTCTCCTCTCCTCTCTGTTTCCCAGTCACATGTGCTACTGCCACAGTGCCCTGTAAGGCCACAGGCCTAATGGCTCAGGGCCAAGGGACATGAGCTAAAATCTCTGAGATCATAAGCCAGAGCCAAGATCAGCTTTTCCTTCTTTTAAATTGTTTATATCAAGTTTTTGTCACAGCAGTGGAAATTTGACTAATACAGCAAAGTTATCCGGCTAAATAGTATGATCGCTGAACCCAACCCTGGATTCTCAATAATGACATGATAGTCGGGGCATGCTACTCTGTACCTCCAATGGTAAATTTTTTAGAATTCCTATTATTCAAAAAATTTATACCCAATTCCCCAAGGCTTTCTAATAAGAAATGAAACTGTTGTGTCAGTGCTACTTTATTTCCATACAACTAAATATCCTAGTGGATATAGAGCAAGAGAAATAGCTTTCAGTTTTTTTCACAGGAAGAAACTTGACATTCGCTCAAAATAATCATCACGGGGCTTCCTCGGATCCAGTTCTCCTTTGCCATTGGATCCTGAAAAAGCAAAGATGTATAGCTAAAGCCAAATCATTCTCAGAATCACAATGAGGTATTAGAAACTTATTTTATAGTTACACGTCCATCTGACATATCTTAAATGCCCAGTTTGTCTTTCCTATCATCAGTATTTGTAAGATTTGGTTTTACTCTATCTAATTAGGCATTGGGTTTCTGAAAGTGCTGTGGCTCAGGAAACACCTTCCCCCTGCCTTTGCTGCATGCTTCTGTCCCACCACACGGGAACAGCTTGCCTGGGATGCTGGGGCCACCAATGCTGGCGGCGGGTCAGAGATGCTGGGAGCCATCCTCAGGAAAGTAGCCACATGTTCTTGGGCCCACACCCTTCTGTCAGTAGAGGATGAAAGAGCTGCCTAGTGAGTGAACTTCCTCCATAGACCTGGAGGCCAAGGAATCTGCCAGATAGAGGGTCTCAGAGTACAGCTGAAGAGAGGGAACAGTCTTGCCTGGCTGTCCTCAGAAATGTTCCATAGCAGGGAGCCTGGTGGTCTGTATGGACTCCTTAAAGTACTACCTCTGACAGAGACCACATGAAGCCGCACAGAGCAGGCTTTAGAATTAAGCAGTTAGCTTTTGTGTATTAACTTATGAGTCTGTCCCAGGCCTAAGTGACTTGCCTGAAGAACCAGTGGCTGGTGTGCAGAAATAGAACTCTCCATACCAATGGTCACAGTGGAGACCTCTAATGGTCTGTGACACTGTGATGTCTGTGAAGGCAAGATAACACAGCAGCTGCAGGCACTGATTCTCCTTCAGATTTTTAAGGGCGATACTGCCAACTGTAGAGATCAAACAGTTCTCTCATTAAGCAAAGATTTACTGCTTGGAATGTCTTTGTTCTACTTTCTCAAGGCCTGGCTCCTTTTCATACCCCATTTGCCTCAACTATTCTCTGTATTTTCCTATACCCCACTGATATGTTAAGGACCCAATAAATACTGGCCAGTCTGGAGAAGTCTTTATTTTAGCCACAGATCTCTGACATTCCTGGACCCCCATCCCCACCCCAAACCATATCACATTGTCTCTTTTATTTTATCCTTTGCTGTATGCTCATCTATAAGATTGGGAAACTGATCTCAATATACCCCAACACATCCAGATGGTGGTTTCCTCATCAGAGGGCCTAGGTGAGGAGTCACAGGGACCTGGAGTGGGTGCATGTAGGTTTCACCCTCATCTCAACTACATCTTCCAGAGCCAGACATGGGAGCAAAAACTGTATTGCTGACTGGATCAGTCTGCTGCTGCCAGGCTGGGCTTGGAGGTCTCTGCTATGAGCAGCAAAGGAAGGTCCCTTCTGTGAAGAATGGGCTTGACTGCCTCCCACCCCCCTGAGTCAGACACACAAAGCTTGCTCAGAAAAACAACGCTGCAACAGAGCTGACCTCGGATACTCAGCTGGGCCTTGACTTCAATGTCTTCTGTTCCTTGGCTGCAAGAAAACGAGGTGACTTTCAGATGCTGAGACAGAGCTGCCTGGTGCCTGTATCTTAGTTCAGATCTTCCCTCTGCTGAACCCCTAAGGCTAGCTCTTCTAACTGGGATCTCACATCCTGTCCTTAGGCACTCACCTGGTAAACTTCAGAGGTCCTCTGGTCAGGGCTCTGGGACCCTGACACTGACTCCCACCTCACCCTCCTCCTTAACTTTTGCTCGTGTGGCAGGAGAATCCATAAACATTCATCATTAAACTTCTCAACCTGGAGACATCACAGGCACCTACTGCTCTCAAAGTACCTTCCAGGAAACTGTGCACTAATAGGTCATGCAAACCAAAACAGGTGTGCTTATGGTGCGAGTATGGAGGAGCAGGAACTGTTCCTATGATCAAATAAGTCAGAGAAACAAAAGCTTAAGCCGAGGGGAGCAAGGGCTTCCTGTAGGAGTGCTCAGGGCCCTGGATGGCCTTGAGTGTGCATGGTGAATCTTCATGAGTGTTGAGTGCAGCACCTTCCAATCTTAGCATCAGTGACCCCCAGCACGTAGTTTGGAGGGTCTTGGATCCAGTCTGATTTACTTATTTTTCTGATACAAACACTGCAGGTCTAAGGGTGACATGAAGCTAGTAGGTGTTGGTAAAACCTGAGAGAACTCTGTGTCACCTGGAAAGGAGGAAAGGACGGCACCTGGACTCTCCCTGCCTGTGTGTCCCGGATCCTAGCATTCAGGACCATGCACTCTGGTTTGCCCTGTGTCTGTCCCTCAGCCGGACCTCCCTCTGTTTCCTGTGCTTCCAGAACTCTGACCCTCCTGGCCTCAGTCCAGTTGGACCCTTCCCTTGACAGGTTTGTAGGAGAGTTTAACCAAGTCATGCCCTAAATACAGGCAGAGAGCCCCAGTTCACCTTGGGGTCCTGCAGTAACTCCATAATTGGGCCAAATGCTGCCAGTTTGGCTTCAATAATAGAAATAAGAGAACCTGGTATACCCTGAAAAGGAAGAATGGCTGTCCCAGGGTGGCAGTGGCATCCTGCAACACAAAATATTAAACTGTTATGCAGCCACATTGCAACAAAGGTCCTTCAAAAAATGTCTATGGGGGCAGATTTCAGGAAAGGTGTTCCAGATCAACAGACTCAGCAGCAAATAGGAACTTGCTAGAAATGCAGATTTCACCTCCAATTCTGACCCAGCATATCTCGGGAGCAGGGTCGGGGCATCTGAATCTTTACCTAATGAGTCTAATGCATCATGGTCAGGTTTGATATTTTCTGGTGTATGGTGTTGAGACCACAACTAGCTCCTCGCTAAGCTAAATTTATACCATGTTACTTTACACCTTGAACCACAAAGAGCAAATCCTCAGGAGCAGATAGCTCCAGGGGACTCATTATTTGTGAAACTGGAGATGAAATTTTAAAAGCCACAGGCAGTGACTGCCCCAATATCTCCTTCAATTTCCTTCTGTCTCGAGACATGCCCAGGAAGACCCCAACTTCAGTGATCAGCCTCAGAGAAAGTGTTGGGGTTGTGTTATAAGGGCTGCCCTTCCAGGAGAGCCTAGAGGGGCTGCAGCGGGCTGGGCTCCAAGTCCTTCCTCGTCCTTCCCTGGACCACTCTTGGGAACTGTGACTTCCCCAGCACTCACACACCTTCTTGGTCAAGTCCACTGCAGCATGTCTTGTCCCCCGGAGGACAACAGGGATGGAGCAGGTGAGTTCACGTTCAAGGCTTCGCAGCCGCTCTCTGTGTGCGGTCCTTCCCTCCCTGCCGGTGTTCTGCAGTGGCTGGAGGGCAAAGCAAGAAACAGTGGGAGGGAACGGCTGCCCAGGGGCCCAAGGGAATGTTTCCGCTCAAGCTTCTTAGCTTAACTTGAGACACCAGGTTTGCCCAGGTATGTTTTATTTGCTCAGGCCTCCTAACAGCCTCATCTTTGAAATGCACCCCTGGGGTAGGCAGCTTGCAGGAAGAATCCATTTTAGCATCTTCAGCTTGTTCTTTGTCCATGAGGCTGACGTAAGAATGGAGTTAGTGAGACCTGGAAACTTGTATGAAGCTCATGGGCAACAGACCAGCTGTTGCTGTGCTTAGGATGAACAACCAGTTTTCCAGGGGTGGAGCAGTTTCCAGGAGGATCGCAATACTTTCTGAGCTAAATCCAGGCCAGCCCTGGGTAAACAAAGGTGAATTTGTCACCCTACCTGGGTCCAGGGGGTCCAAAACTTTCAGCCATACAGCAAAATCTCAATACATAATTTGAATAGCTTTAGGTATTTCTGAAATTGACCATTTCTAAGCTTTAAAAAAAGCTTTAAAAGGGGGGAAACCCTGAGATATAGAAAAAGGCCAGGCTATGTGAAGCAAAAGGTGTCATCAAGGGAAATGTCATGTTACAAGTGCAAAATCATACACAACATACACACACACAAGCATGCGTGCATGTGGACACACGTTCCCAAAACTCCTGAATGAAAGGAGCCAAAGAGGAGAGGATGAAACCAGGTTGGGCTATGGACCCTCCCTCTCTCCTGGGGTTCCAGGGACAGAGATCAAAGGACAGCAGCCCTGGCCGCAGCTTCCTCCCAGCATGAATCCTGAGACAGGAAGGGAGAGTGCAAAGGCGCCACAAAGCAGAGGTGTGCGTTGCCACAGTATTAGCTGAACTTAGCAGCATATAGGTATGGTGGAAGGGAAAGCACATACTCGCTGCAGAAACCTCTTCATCTTCCTGCTGGTGAGCTTGGCAGCCAGGCGCATTAAGGGGTGCACAGGGGGAAACTGCGAGAAAGAGGTGCAAAGCAGGTCAGACAGGAGGCTACAACTCGCTGAGCCGCTGAGCCGGAGGAGGCTTCCCAGAGCTGGGGTGGCACACATTCCTTCTGACTCCCTTCCCTTACAAATGGATTTAATTTCCTGAGTAAAATCCATTTTGGAGTCTGAGCCTGAAATTTTATGTTTTCAATAAAGAACTGCTTGCCTTGATAGCAGGTTTCAATTTCAGCACATCACAGATATTCCCTTTGGGTGACTCAGACGTTTACATTAACCCAAGCACTCTGTTTTCCTAGCGTTGTCTTAAAGGGGCAGCTACAGGAAGCTTCTTTCTCCTGAGGTGTGATCTTCTATTCCAGAGACAAGGAACAGGCCCCCTTACTTCCCTGTGCTGTGCTCCTGTCTGTGACTACTGGCACACACTCAGGCAAGGGCTTGACCTGCTTAGTTCGCATTAATCCTGCCTGCATGCTTTCAGTGCAAAAGTTAATTTATGTCACAGACAGAACTTATCTTTTTCTTTCCATGGTTTTTTTCTCCCTTTTTTTAATGCAGTGACCTTTGCTGATAGCATCCTCTCCCTTACCTGTCTTCCTAGCCCTATCATGCAGATGAGCCTTTGCCTTTTAGGAAAAAATAATACTTTGCTGAATATTTCACTTTAAAAGATACTGTCGAGGACTTGGAAAATTTTAAATATGCAAGTGGGTGAGTTTCTCCTAGTAGAATTTCAGCAGTAGTGAGAAGACACCTGAACTGGGTTGCATTTTATGACTTTCCCTATATCCCTCAAATCATAGGCCACAGAAATTCACCTACTCAGACTGCTCCTAACGTGAACTCAAACTTATAATAAAAAAGTTAGAGATAATGTACATACACAACTTGATAGCCACAGAAGATGTGCGCCTGTGGGACACTATTGAAGAGGCAGTATTTTACAAGTCACAAAAACTTTTTCAAAATTTAAATAACAGATCAGAAGGAACAAGGGAAATAGGGCGCAGTGTTTGCCAGGCTCTTCTTGTACATCTGTGTAAGCGTACAATAGAAAGTTTTCTTTTCTTTGTATATTTTTTCTAACTTTTCAGATCTTCCCACTCTCTACCACCTCCACCCCAGAAAGGAAAGAGAGCTGGGGAACTACTTCTGGGGCAGAGGCTGTCCAGAGGCCTTCCTGCTTCTCTGTACACACACTGTCAATTTAGAAGGAATCAAAGGCGTGCAGAGGTCACTTGTATAGAAAGATGCTTACGAAGAAACACTGACCCTGGTTTTAACTGGGTATGTTGGCTCCTGAGTTCTGGAGTAGTGAAATAAAAACTAAAGAAGAAGGAAAAAAGAGCGGTATTAGTACCAAATGTCACTTGCTCTAAATGTGGAAGTTCATGCCGCAGTGCCTGGGCTGCCTGGTACTCACCCTTTTGTATATGTCGTGGTTATCCTGGAAAGGGAAGGATGAAGGTAAGTCACATCAAATTTGACTGAGGCAGACAATGGCTGATAGTTCTGTGTGCTGTACACCTTAGTGGACTTATTCAACTATTATGAAATCAGTTGGCAACCTAAAAAGCAGTTCCTCCATTACCCAAACTTAATAAGGCTACAGTTGATACAGGGTCTTAGAGTTAAAAAGTTTCCACAATCATTTTACAATTAGGTATCTTTTCATGTTTTCCATCTTTGGGAGGAAATACTCCTCTCTTCTCTAATGCGTAGAAGCAATACCCTGACCAAGTCCTTGACAACCGTCTGACCAAGTGTTGGAGTAAAATAACTGTGGCAATATTCCATTTGCTCCTGGGTGTGCCCTAGTAGCAGTTTTTTAGGGTTGATTCAGATTAACCAAGCTTTTCTTTTTTCCTTTCAAAATCTTCCTGCATGAATCCACTGTTCTTCCAGAAAGCACAGCTTTTTATTTTTGAATCCCCGTTCATGCTCCAGCCTGCCCTTGTCAACAGGGCTGGCAGCTGGACACAGAGTACATCTGATCAAGGAGAGGCTGGGAAAGACGGCATCTTACTAAACCACAAAAGGGTTCGTTTTCACATTCATATTTATTAAATTGCTGAGATGATTACTGTGAACTGTCTTTTAAATATAAGAGTAGATTGTTCCATTCACATTTAAACATTCTTGAATCAGCTTAAACCTCAATAAAAACAGAAATTAAGCCTGCTAATAATATTTCTAATTTTACTGCAGTGAATACAATCATATCCTCCCGCAAACTATAGAGACTTTCTTGGGTGGAAGCAGGTGATGCCAATGCACCCTTTCTCTCTCTCCCGTGCCATGGAGGAATGTGTGCCCATGTGCATGTGGATGTAGGCACACAAAACACACCTTAATCATTCAACATTACTAATAGCAGGCTCTGTGGGAGTTAATTCTCCATTTCCTTGTAATCACCATCTCTAAACCAACAGGAAACACCCGTTTTGGTCTTCTTGTTAACCTCTCTCCATAGCAGTGAGGGGCAGAGGCACTTACTAAGCAAATGAGTGTTTTTGTACCATGTTTACCAGCTTTATGCTGCTACATTTACTTTTCAGATCAAACAATAATGTAGGAAGGTGTTTTTCCTGGTGCTAATCAGCCCTCTCCGTATTTCATATGCACCTTTCTTGCTTCATTTTTGTCTTTTCAAGGAAAAAATATATACAACTTTACTCACATATCTTACTTTTTACACATTTGCTTACCAAAACACATGCCATAAGAGCTGATGGTTGTTTGGGTCACTTCTGTATTCCCAATACCTGACATACAGCAAGCTCTCAATAAATATCTTTTTCTAAAAAAAATATCTCTAGTGAATGAATGAATAGTAGGGCTCTGTCCACAAGGCTCTATTGGCCTTTCCCATCTGAACTTCCTCAGATCCCATGAAGTAAGCAAAAATGAAATATGAAGAGTTTCTGCAGATGACATTTATTTGCAGATGACATAATTGTTTTATGAGTGACCTCAGGATAAAAGTCCCCTGGAGTCACAGACCTGGCCTCTTCCGGAGACCGGAACAGAGTGGATGGAGGGCTCAGTGAGCCCCATGCTCTTTGGGTGACTGAGAGGACCAAAGCCTGGGAGAGGAGCTGATAGACTGAAGGCCACGTTTGGGAGCAGCCATGAGGCTGGGAAGAGCCATTCTAGTCACAGTTTGAAAACAGTGATGCCAGTACTGACTGAACAACATCTTAGTCTTCTGCGGTTGGAAACGTTGGATAAGATTGGCTTTGGGGGAGTGGACAAGATGGAAGAAAATTCATTCCAAGTGGGCCCTTGTACTTGGGACCCCCATGATGCAATTAATATTGCAGGCAGCAGATGGGACAGCCAACCTTCCTGTCCTCTGCTCATGCGCAGAGGACACCCTCACAGCCCCTGTAGGGAAAAGGTGGCGAGACAGTATGAAGAAATCAAGAGCTGAAGTTTTTTAACCTTGGATTTTTGCCCTAGGGACACAGTCTGTGAAAGATTATTATGACAATAATATGCATATGTCAAAAACATACACGTGATAGTAAACTGAAAAGGAGAAGAAACAGGCGTGATATACTTAAGTTTGAGAAAGAAAGTTACAATTCAGTCTTAAAGAATGAATTAGTTGCATCAAGAGGCAATAGTAACAGCTAGCACTTAATGGCTGTTGTTTACCATGCTCTAGACAGCACTGAAAGCACTGCTCAAATATTAAAGCACTCAACCTTTATTATGGGGCTAGTATAGCTATTATTCCCAATGTACAGATGAGAAAATCGAGGGTCATTAGGAAACTGACCAGGGTGAATAGAGCTGGATTTGAGCTCAGGTAGTGCGGTTTTAGAGTCTGGGCTGTTACCTGCTGTCTGGGAAGAAGGCAAAGGCATTTCTGACTATGGCAAAGACTGTGACGAGATACCAAAGGCACAGTGAGAGGTTCACTGTGGATGGAGCCAGGTGTGCTTCAGGCAGGGAAGGTGAGCAAGCAGGTGGAGATGTGGCTCCAGGTGAAAGCAGTAGGCTCTGCCAAGATCATGGAGCATCCTGAGACCACCCTCATGTCCTGGCAGTTAAACCCACATTCACTTTAAATCCATGGAACTATTTCTTTTGTAGTTACTGTAGCCACTATTAGGTCTTTTGTATGAGATTTATTGGTTTGGAGAACTGCTATATCATAGCAGAAAAGCTATAAAGTACAATATGATATATCATGACATGTAGTTAATTTTATGATGAGATAGCTATATGACAATGATATTTCTCAGGAAAGACATGAACTCCTAGTATTTTCTGATAATTTACATTTAATAGAGAAACTAGATATTTCCTAAATGTCTACTCCCTACACTCACAGACATACACACATAAACACATTTTCACATACAGTATTCTTCTGCCTGTAGCAAAAGAGCATATTTATTAAATGCAGAAATTGTACTGTTAACATTACACTGTTATACCAACAAGAATGATTATATATATACATATATATATACATATATTTTTTACCTTAGGTTGTTTAGAAAATGTTGCCCACTTATTCAGGCAGTATGCCAGCTGCTGAAAAAGAGAACGAGGAAGATAACTCAAAGATAAGAATAAATTCCTTAGTCAATAGAATTCTGTAATAACATGTTTAAAATTCTAAAATCGTTCCATTTATGAACCTTGAATTATCTTCTTACACAATGGCAGTGGCTTTCAGCACAGGATGCCTTAAATGAGGCCATGAAAATGGCAACAGTGAATATCTATTGCAGCCAAAAATCTGACCTTAAAATAGTTTTAAGTGAACATTAGCCACATATTTTCAAGGCTTAGGCTAAATAAAAATCTCACAGGACTGAGCAATAACTTACCTCAAGCTGCACAATGTCTGAGCCATCTGGAGGATGGACTGAAGGTTGAGGGAATCCTACAGTGAGAAAGTAGAAAAGCATCAACTAGAGAAAAGAGGCCATAACACTCCCTTCCTCTCGTTACTGGGAAAAACAGAGATTCTAGTAGAACCATAAACCATCAGCGAGCCATAAGAAGAGGCCTATGAGAAGGTAAGATATGATGCAATGCTGTTGAGAGAATTTGCAAAGAAAACACACACCTACCTTGCAATTCCCAGGTTTTGTAATGAGATTTTAGGATGGAACAAAACACACATACTGTTTGGACTATTTTCTCTTTGAAAATATTCTCAAACATTTCCTAATGCAAATAAAAATTCTAATGGAAAAAATTTAAATTTTGAAATACTCTGTTTACAAGCATAGTTTTTCTGCTACACCACCCTTCCCTGCATCTTAGGGTAAATTATTTGTATATGATGAAGATGGATTTGAACTGCTGACCCTTGCCGACCCTCCAGGTCTCTTCAAACCGCGCTGCTTGTCTGAAATTAGAGAAGGGAAAGTCTAACAAGGTCAGCACCGCGGATAGTGCCTGGACTCTGAGGATTGACCCTCCAGGCCACATCGTGCTCTGCAGCCCGCCCCCAGGGAGCCCAGTTTTATCAACTCTGTTTCCTTTTCTTGAGAGTCCTGAACCACAAATGGCCGGGACTCACACCAGGGCTGTTCCTCACCCTTCACAATTTCATCAAAACAGGCCATTTCCAGTACAAGTGGTGTTTAAAGACAGTCCCATTGGGGAAAGTCTCACTTCCTAAGAACCTACAGTATCCAGCTGTGTCCACTCTTCCTGAATGGGTTAGAAAGTAATGAGAAGCCAGAAAGCAAGAAGGTAGAAATGGGTAGGTGGAGGGGTGCAGCTCAATCCCTCCAGAACCGCTCTCTCTGAGGCATCCAGGGCCCTTACCTGAGGAGGGAATCTGTATCAGGCAGAAGCAGTACATGGCCAAGACGGAAGGGAATAGGGGAAGATGTTTCATCTTCAGAGTCTGGTTTCTCTTTGTGCTCACAGATGTGTGTTGCCAGGAGTAGGGCTGAGCATTTCCTCAAGTCTCACAGGCAAAGGCAACCCTCAGCTCTGTGTCTGACCAGCCCAGAGCAGTAGGTGCCTTTATTGGCAGCGTCCTTGAGTCCATTGTTGGAGCACCAATCACCTTTGTGCAGGAGGCCCTTGGCTTTCTCATAAATGTCATGCTGGGCCCTTATTTGTAGAATAATATCTTCCTGGTGTAAGCATTATAGAGAGTCATCTTTTTCAATCCAGCAATAAAAGTAAAAAGTGGAGAGTCATAATTGTTATTCTATAATGGTGTGAGAAACACTTCTGACTCAGGAAAGACCTTTTCTCTTTTTTAATAAAAAAAAGGGGTATAAATCTATTTTAATCAAAAAATTGGACATAAACCTTGCATGACGATGTCTTGCTTCCTAAGAGCTTGTTATTTTCCACCATTAACAAAAGATATATTTTAGCCTGTGGTGCAGTTTGAGAAGAATGAAATTTGGAGTCCTAGATATAACATGACAAGAAACCCAAAATCCAAGTATATTTCTGTTATTTTTCTTAGCATGGACGGAAATCAGCCTATTTGAGGCTTTTCCAAATTCATTTCTATGAACAAATTAAATATTTCAAATTAAGTCAGTATTTAAGAATGCATGACAATGTTGTTGCTTAATAATAATAGCTAAAAATAAATACACTTTATCTACTGAGCTCCTACATGTTGAGTCCGTTTTAGTCATTTCACTTGGGTTATTCATGCAGTTCTCACAGAAAACATGCACTGGAGGTTCTATTGCCTCAATTTTATGAATGGAGAAACTGAGGCTAGGAGAGGTTAAGGAATTTATCGAACCTCTCTTAGGTGTCAAGACAAATGGCAGGAATTTGAACCCAAAGATATCTGAGCTTAGTCATGTCCCTAAACATGGGATTTTCACTGATATTTTTTTTCTGAAAAGAGCTTTCTTAGGATTAGAAAAGGAGTAGAATAAACAATAAAGAAGGAAGTCTTATACTTCTGGCAAAAAGGTAACTAGCATGAAATAAATATCCTTAGGATTTTTTCCATTAGGCATACTTTTAATTTTTGTGCTTTAAGAGATTTGTAGTTAACCAGCAAATGTCGAATGCATACAGTATGCCTCAAACATGTTAACTATTTTTGCTTATAAAGTTTTTACTACATTTTAAATTGACTTACTCTACCTGTCATATTGTATGACTTTCAATGAATGAGCACTTGAAGAGTAATTTTTAAGTGAAAGCTGCTCAGAAGGAACCATTTAATTGTGCCTTAAAATGTGGTATTTTGCCAAAAAATTCAATTCATAAAATAGGACTTATGAGCTACTTTATAGCCATAATATATTTTTCCTTGAGTGAGCAAGAGAGATTTCTATTTATTATGTTATTTATGACTTTAGTTCAGGAAGAATAGCCTGTGGTGATTAAGCACCGGGCAGAGATTCTGCCATTTTTATTAAAATATACCCACCATCTAACAGCTAGTCTTCACAGAATGAAAGGAAAATATGAATGAGCGCTGCTTGAACATGAACCACTTACAAACATTTCATTTCTACTAAGTGTACATCAACAAGTATATACTTGATGAACATTTTGCACTAACTTCTTTAGTAAATTGGCCCTATATACACAGACATATATTTTTCAAATCAACCTCTATGATAATTCTGATTTATATAAAAGTTGTGTTTCCCTTGTGTGTTTTGCCCATATTGTTTCTCAGACATTTGGGACATAAACAAAACTGTCTTAATATAATTCAAAAACAGAAAAGAATTAATATCTGTGTTGTTACTATTTGACAAACATTGTTATGAAGTGTACTGTGCTCCTACACAATTCATATGTTGAAGCCCTATACCCCAATGTGACTGTCTTTGGAGACAGGGTTTTTATTGAGTAATTCAGGTTAAATGAGGTTATAACAATAGATTCACATCCAATAGGACTGGTGTCCTTAAAAGAGAAACACCAGAGAGCTCTTATTAACAATTCCACCTGATATGATGCCATTATCCAGTGTATGACTAAAAGTGCTATAATCCCTACCCTAAATCTTAACAATTCCAGCATTGCTCAAAAGCTCAAGTCTAAAGTTTCCTCTGAGACTCAAAGCAAACTCAAGTAAGAGTTTGCCTTGAACTCCTGTAAAATTCAAAATGCAAATTATCTAATCCAAAATATAATGAAACAACATGAACATTCCTATCCCAAAATGGAGAAGTGTAAGATAAAAAAGAATCAGACCAAAGCAAGACCCAAACCCAGCAGAGCAAACACGAAGTCGTGCAGCTCCATATCATCATCTGAGTTGTGCAGTGGTGAGATGTGAGCTCCAGAGGGCTTGGGCATCTTCACCCCTGTGTCCTTGCTGGTTGAGGCCCACATGGCCTCTCTTGAACTGGATCTATTCTGCAGCTTTCCTTTGCAGATACTGCATGTTATTGACATCACTGATACCTTGGGGTCTCCACTGCACCTGTGGCTTCATTTCCACAGCTTCGCACACTGTCCCCTTAGGGGCTCCTTGGCTGGCCTCCCAGGCATCCTCTGAAATCTTGATGGAAACTTCTATGGTGCTATAACTCTTGCATTCTTGTACCTAAAAAAAAAAAAAAAAAACCAGCATCACATAGATGACACCAATGTCTGCCACTGGCATGAGCAGTAGCCAGGACCCCTTGGTCTGTGGCTGCAGTGGCCTTTGGCAAATATACCTCCTTTGGTCACTTTGTGTGTGGTTCTCTTCTGTACAAAACTTTTCAAACACTTCTACTCTTCCATTTGCTCTGAATCATCATTATAAAGTGGCTAAAAGCTGCCATCAATACCCTTGTCATGGCCCAAGCATTGAGCTGCCTAGAAATTTCCTCTGCTCTTAAATTCAGCCTCCTGTGAAGTCTGAGGACATGAGTAAATGGAGACAAGTTTTGTCTGTTTGGTTTTTTTGCCACAGCATAACATACATGATCTCTAGTCATATTTTCAGTAGAGTCCCTGTTTCTACCCCAAACCTCATGAGTGCAGATTTTATTTTACTATTTACTTACTGTGCTATTTAAGACATTTTCTTTTGACACACTTTCTATTCTTTTATACTAAGCCTGACAATTACACATTATATTAAGGACTACTGTAGTGTTGTACTTATTTTGTGTAAAGAAAGGGATATTGATAAAATTCAAATACAGAGAGGACATTTTTGGAAAATTCAAGATCAGACTTGGAGACTCTGGAAATCAGAGCTCTTTATGAGCAAATTGCTACAGTTTGGGATGCTGAGGTTCTGGCGCACAAGAGTTTGGTTGCTTTTCTTAAAACCTATGTATTAAATAATATACTGTACTTAATATTGTTAACAAAGAAAAACACATAGGGATAAATATATATAGGCAATTAGGGATTCTTTAATATGGAACAAAGAGAGACAGAGGCAGGCAGAAAGAAACAAGGGAAGGGAGAAACAAAGAAAAAATATAACTATGATCACGGAGGAAATACTAAATAAACCATGAGCTATCAATAAAATGTTAATATATGTAACTATTAAAAAGAATAAGCTGGGTTGATAATTTTTTTTAATTTTAAAAAGAATAAAAACTAAAAATGATATTGAACTTCAAAACAAGCTGATAGAAAATTAACAATGACTGTTATATTGCATATTGTTATCTTCAGTGTAGTTGTTCAGGTTACCAAATATAGTAAAATTGATGAACCATGTAAAATTGATTAACCAATTAGGCATTAACTATTCCTTTCAATAAACCAATAGAAATTAGTAGTACAATTATCTTAGCTATCTTGTGTGTGTGTGTATATAAATATATATATATATATATATATATACTTTTTCCCCCTTTTCCTCTTTCTTTCTTTCCTCCTTTCCCTCATCCCGGTTGTTCTTTCCTTTTGAGCAGTTTCTCTCCCTTTCACAATATTTATTGTACATTTTGGATCTTATTTAGTCTTTCAGTTTCTTACACTAGGGAGACAATATGGATGCTTACATGTGTGGGTCTGATTTCACTTACGAGTATGGTCTCTAGTTGCATCCATTTACCTACAAAAGCCTCGAGTTCATCTTTCTTTATAGCTGAGGAATACTCCATTGCATAAAAATACCACATCTTCATCCATTCCGCAGTTGAAGGGCACTTGTGTTGTTTCCAAGGTTTAGCTGTGACAGTTGCACTGCTATAAGCATGGGTGCACATATATTGCTGTAAGATGTTTTCAGTTCCTCTTGAATAATATCCAGAAGGGGAATAGATGGGTCGAATGGGACCTCTAATCCTAGTATTTTGAGGAATCTCCAGACTGATTTCCAAAATGCTTGCACCAGTCTATATTCCCACCAACAGTGGAGGTTTCTTTTACCCCACAGCCTTGCCAGAATTTGTTATTGGTTTATTTCTTGAAGATAGTCATGCTTTCTGGGGTGGGATGGAATCTCAGTATTGTCTTAATTTTCATTTCTTGAATGGGCTGATAAATTTTGATGAGGTAAGTTTTTTTTTATTTTAAAGTTAAAAGAATGTAAACATATTAACAAACATACATACATTTAGAAAATAGCACAAAAACAGTACAAGCAATACAGAATTTCAGACAGGGTGACAGGAAATTAATAATGGTTATTGTATTACATATTGATATCTTCAAATTAGATACTTGGATAAACCAATATAGACATGTAAGATTGATCAAATACTTAAACATTAACCGTTCCTTTCAATAGAGCAATAAAAGTCAGTAGTGCAACTATGTTAGCTCTCCTGTGTACACATTTATACATATTTCCCTTCTTTTTTGCTCTTTTCCCTCGTCCCAGTTGTCCTTTCCTTTTGAGCAGTTTCCTTTCATTTACAATGTCTATTGTACCTCCTAGACTTTATTCACACTTTCATGTTCTTACACTAGTGAGACAATACGGTGTTTACATATGTAGGTCTGATTTATTGCACTTATGAGTACAGTCTTTAGTTGTGACCATTTACCTAAAAAAGCCTCGCATTTATCTTTCTTTATAGCTGAGTGATACTCAATTGTATAAAAATACTAAGTTTTTTTCATCTGTTCCTCAGGTAATGGGCATTTCGGTTGTTTATTTTTCTTTATAGCTGAGTAATATTCCATTAGATAAAAATACCACAACTTTTTTATCCATTCCTCAGTTGATGAGCATTTGGGCTACTTCCATGGTTTAGCTATTACAAATTATACTGCTATAAATATGGGTGCACATATATCACTGTGATATGATGTTTTCAGTTCTTCTGGAAAATTCTAGCCAACTGTCCCTCAGACAAAGGACTTCTATCTAGAACATATAAAGAATTAAAAACATCAGCCCCCCAAAATTCAAAGACCCAATACAAAAATGGGCATTTGAGATGAATACACACTTCTCAAATAAAAAAATACAAATGGCAAATAAATACATGAGAAAATGTTCAACATCATTAGTCATTCATGAAATGCAGATTAAAACAACACTGAGATGCCATCTCAGCCAAGTAAGAATGGCTATCATTAAGAAATCAACCAATAACAAACGCTGGTGAGGCTGTGGAGAAAAAGGAACTCTTCTCCACTGCTGGTGGGAGTGGAGACTGGTGAAACCACTGTGGAAATCAGTTTGGAGATTCCTCAGTAAACTAGGACTAGAGGTCCCATTCAATCCCCAGGCAAGTTTTTATAACATAGCAATAAAAACATAGCTGCATTCTAATGCTCTATTATCAAGCATTTCATTTGTTAGGCATTAGATTCTGCTGATAGTAAACCATCCCAAAACATAGATGTTCAAAGAATCTGGTTCCACAAGCTAGTTCTCATAGTGTGGGCTGAACCCTGCTAATCTCAGGAGGACTCACACATTTGCATTTCCCTGGTATGGGGGGCAGGAGGCTGCTGTCTTTTTCCACGTGTCCTCCCATTCCCAAAGTGAATGGCCTAGGCTGGATCTCATGCTCATTTTGGAGTTTGAAGAGAGGAAGAATGGAAAGTATGAGGCTTCTTGAATCGTAGTTTAGAAAGAACTTCACATCTCTTTTACTGTGCTAGGTTAGGCAAAGCCAGTCATAGGCCTAGCCCAGTTTCAAGTGGTGGAAACATAAATCCATCTCTCTGTGAGATATGCCAAAAAATATCATGGCCAATTTTGCAATCTACCAACCATCTCTTATGTAAAAATTTATTCAAAACAGAGCATCTAAGGTTATATGTAGGTAAATATAAAAGTAAAGGGGCAGGATGCTACGCACTCTTTCCTCCTCAGAGGACAGCAGTTCTCAGGAGAGGAGTGAGACTGAGTGGTCATTAAAATCTATTACATTATCTACGCTTTTGAATTTTTGAATTGATAAGTTATGCGCTACTTATATAAATAAAATGAAATTTTAAAATGCAATGATCTGTGATACATGCTTTGATCATATGAGACAGTGTTAAAAGACCTGAACTTAGGAGTTGTGATTAAACAACACATCTCTTTTACAAGGGTCTTAAATTGTGCTGTGATGGCTGCTGCCTCAGTGTCTTCAATGGATTGACAACATTTGTGTTTCATGGCCATTTGGACTTTGAATAAGAGATAGAAATCCAGTGAATAAGGCAGATGAGGATACATCATAATTTTTTTATTTAGAAAAATTTTCAAAAATTTAAAAATGTTAAAAATGATACAGAATTTCAAAAGAAGATGATAGGAAATCACCAATGGTTGTTACATTGCATATTGTTTTCTTCAAAGTAGTTGTTCAGATTACTAGATATAGGCATGAAAAATTGACCAAACAATTAGGCATTAACTGTTCCTTTCAATAAACCAATAGAAATTAGTACAATTATCTTAGCTAATACATATATATATCCCTTCCTTCTTTCTTTTCTCCTTGCCTTCATCCCACTTATTCTTTTGTTTTGACCAGTTTCTTCCCCTTTCAAAATATCTATAGTACATTTTGGAACTTATTTACTCTTTCAGTTTCTTATGCTAGGGAGACAATACATTGTTTACACATGCCGGTCTGATTTATTTCACTTATCAGTATAGTCTCTAGTTGCATCCATTTATCTATAAAAGCCTCGAGTTTATCTTTCTTTATAGCTAAGTAACACTTCACTGTATAAAAATACTAAATATTTTGCCTCCATTCCACTGGTGATGGGCATTTTGATTGTTTCCAAGCTCTAGCTATGACAAATTGCTCTGCTATAAACATGAATGCATATATATATATTGCTGTGGTGTGATGTTTTCAAATCCTTTTGAAAAATATACAGAAGGGGAATAGCTGGGTTGAGTGGGACCTCTAACCCTAATATTCTGAGAAATCTCCAGACTGATTTTCATAGTGGTTGTACCAGTTGCTACACTCCCACCAACATTGGAAAAGGGTTCATTTTATCCCACAGCCTCACCAGTATTTATTATTGGTTGATTTCTTGATGATAGCCTTTCTTTCTGTGTGAGATGGAATCTCAGTGTTGCCTTAATTTGCATTTCTTCAATGACCAATGACGTTGAACATTTTGTCATGTATTTATTTGCCGTTTGTATTTCTTCATCTGAGAAGTGTGTGTTCATCTCAGATGCCCATTTTTTATTGGGTCTTTGAATTTTGGGGGGTCTGATTTTTTAATTCTATAAGCCTTTTGTCTGAGAAACAATTAGCTAAATTTTTTTTTCCCAATTTGTGTGTTTTCTTTTTACTCTGTTGGTGATTTCTTTGCATGTACAAAAACTTTTCAATAAGATGAAATCCCAGTTGTTGATTCTTTGAAGTATTTCCCATGCAGTTTGGTTTTTGGTCATGACCTCTCTACCTACCCCTATGTATTCAAGGTTTCTACCTACCATCTCTTCCAGTAGATTTAGTGTTTCTGTTTTAATATTTAGATCTTTGATCCATTTTGACTTTAGTTTAGTGCATGGTGATAAACATGGGTTTAGCTTTAGTCTTCAGCATGTGGAAAGCCAGTTTTTCCAGCACCATTTATTAAAGAGGCTATCTTTCTTCCAGTGAAAATGTTTGGCCTCTTAATCAAAGATAATGTGGCTGAGTGTGTTTGTAGTTATGTCGGCATCTTCTAATCTCTTCCATTGATCCTCCAGCCTGTTTTTTGCCAGTACCATGCTGATTTTATCACAGTAGTTTTGCAGTATATTTTCAAATCAGGGATTGTGATTCTTCCTTCCTTGCCTTTGTTGCCCAGGATTGCTTTTGCTATTCTAGGACTTTTCTGTTTCCAGATGAATTTTAGGAATGTTTTCCCTAGATCTGTGAGGTATACTAATGGTATTTTGATCAGGATTGCATTGAATCTGTATAACTGTGTTGGGAGTGTGGCCATTTTTACAATGTTAGCTCCTCCTATCTATGAGCAAGGAATATTTTTCCATTTTCTGAAATACACGTTGATCTCTTTTCTCAGAGTATTCTAATTTTCTCTGTATAGATCTTTTACTTTTTCTGTTAGAGTGATTCCTAAATATTTCATTTTTTTGGATGCTACTGTGAAAGGTGTGGCTTCCCTAATTTCTCTCTCAGTGAGTTTGTTGTTCGTGGACAAGAATGCTATTGATTTTTGTGTGTTTACTTTGTATGTACCTACACTACTGAATTTGATTATTAAATCTAGACAGCTTTTAGTGGAGTTTTTGGGATCTTACATGTAGAATATCATGTCATCTGTGAAGATGATAATTTCACTTTTTCTTTTCCTATCCTTATTCCTTTTATTTCTCTCTCTTGTCCAATTGCTCTGGCTAACAGTTCCAGAACAATCTGGAATAGGAGTGATATCCTTGTCTTGTTCCTGATTTTAAAGTGAAAGTTTTTAGTTTTTGTCCACTTAGTATGTTGTTGGCTGTTGGTTTGTCATAGAGGGCTTTTATCAGATTGAGGTAAAGACCATCTATTCCAATTTGCTATAGGGTTGTTTTAAATCATAAATGAATGTTGAACTTTTTCAAAAGCTTTTTCTGTATCTATTGATTTGATCATGTGACCTTTGTCTTTGGCTCTGATGATACAGGATATTACATTTATTGATTTACATATATTGAACCATCCCTGCATTCTTAGCGTGAATCCCACTTGGTCATAATGTTTAACCTTCTTGATAATTTGCTGCATTCTGCTTGCTAGTATCTTATTAAGGATTTTTGCACGTATGATTATTAGAGAGATTGACTGTAGTTTTCTTTTTTGGTTGGGTCTTTCTCTGGTTTTGGTATCAGGGTAATACCTCCTTGAATGAGTTTGGGAGAATTTCTTCCCTTTCAATCTCATTAAAGACCTTGAAAAGTACTGGCATTAAATCTTTTCTAAATTTCTTGTTGAATTCAGCTGCAAATCCACTGGGACCTGGGCTTTTCTTTGTTGTTGTTTTTAATTAGATTAATTACATTTTAATTGCATTTACTGATCTTGGGTAATTCAAGATTTTTATATCTTCATGATTCAGCTTGGCAATTTGTATGTGTCTAGGAATCTGTCCATTTATTCTGTTTCCCATTCTACAAAAGTAAAGATTTTCAAAATAGATATTGATGATCTTCTAAATTTCTACAGTATGTTGTGATTTCACCCTTTTCATTTATTGCACGAATTTGTGTTCTTTCTTTTTTTTATAAGGTTGGCTAGGGTTTTGTCAATTTTATTTATTCTTTCAAAGAATCAACTCTTTGATTCATTGATTCTATGTATTCTTTAGTGTCTGTTGCATTAATTTCTGTTCTGACCTTTATAATTTTCTCCCTTCTCTGGGCTTTGGGCTTGACTTGCTCTTCTTTTTCCAGAAGCTTCAGGTGCAGCATTAGGTTGTTTATTTGTGCTCATTCTGTTTTCCAGATGTCAGAATTCAAAGTTACAAATTTCCCTCTGATGACTGCTTTCATTTCATCCCACAGTTTCTGGTAATTTGTATGAATTTTCATTTGATTGTACATACTGTTTATTTTTTTCTTTTTCCTTTTTTCTTGTGCTGAATTTCTGGGATTTTATTTATTATGTCTGATTGTAGATTTTTTTCGGTTATGCCTAATTGGAGTTCTATATGCCTCACTTACTGTATGTCAGATTCATTTCCCGCACTTGGAAAATTTTCTGCTCTTTCTTCTGCAAATAATCTTTTTATATCATTTGTGTTGACTCCTGTTTTTTTGTTGACAGTTACCAGCTTATTTTGTTTTTCTTTGCATCCTCTTGCAACTGTTGAATTGTTATTTCCTTGCTCCTTGTTATTTTTAAGAGATCTTTCCTTTTGTGGTCACTAACTGCAGTTCTGTCTTCAAGGTCTGAAAGTCTATCTTCAGTTTCATTCAAGAGGTTTTGCCAGCTTTCAATGGAATTTTTAATTTCCTGGATATCTCTTTGAATCTGTTTCATGCATTTGAATTCTTTCCTATATTGTTCATTCAAAGTTCCCATCATGTTTCTATGCTTCTCTTTTTCTTTATGTGCTGAGTAATTCTTTCATTATGTTTGTCATGTCTTTTTTTATCTGAGGAATTGTTTCTGATCTGATCTAATTTCTGCTATTGCCTGATGGAGTTGTTTCTTTACTTCAGTTGCTATCATTTCAGAAATTCTAGGTCTTTGACTTCCTATTTCTTCTATGTGAATGTCTCCTGGTCTTGTTCTGGGTAGGCTGGAGGTCTGATATTGAATTTTGCTCCTTTGTTTTGACATTTTCTATTTTAAAACTTTGTACTTCAGGGATATCTTCTGTGTAGGAGAGTCTTGGTTTGTGTCTGTCCCAAGATCTTACCTTCCCAATCAACGGAGAGTGAGATATTGGTTTTCATTTGACTCAGTAACCAGCCCTTTGGTGTAGGGCTGTCATGATGTTTTTACCCCAGAGCTTCCCAATTTTGTTACACAAGGGAGAACAACTGATCATGACAGATACGACACCCTAGCCACAGCAGTTACAATTAATAACAAGCACAATTTAGAAACTGACCCGCTGTGGTAAGTATTGATTTTGTAATTTACGCCATAGAAGCAAAGTCTATAGTTATATAACAGAACTGATCACAAATTAGGAATTTATATGCCAAATATTTCCCCTTGTTAGAGTGGATTTACCCTGGGTTTTTCCAGAGAAGACAGTTACCATGTCCAGAACACTTCCTGCACTGGCTGCTGAACACACAGTGTAAGAGTATGGGCCAGACACCAGGGTTCCTCCAGACTGAAGCTCGCTGGGTGATAGAGGGGTGGTGGGTGGGTTTCTCCCTTCTTGCATGCCTCACCGAGGTTATAGAGGCTCACCATTGCTCCCACAATGGGTCAGGGGGCAGGGGGCAGGGGGCAGGGGTTCTCCCCTCCCAAGCAGCTCACTGAGGCTCCAGTGGCTCACTGAGGCTCAATGTGGCTCCAACCATTTTGTGGGGGGGGGCAGGGGAAGAGTTCTATAATTATTTTATTTGACAGAATTTGCTTTAAATATTTTGAATCAAAAAAAAAATAAATAAAAAATAAAATAAAAAAATAAATTTTTGAATCAATGCAGGTCATTCAGTTAGCCATGAAAAGACACCAAAGCGAATTTTTAGAGCTGCTTCAGAAAATGTCGTAAGTGCTTTTGACGTGAGGGGAGGTATTTTGAGAGGGATTAATGGCAATATATCTTTTACTACAATAAAATTGTAGTAAATTCTCAAAATTTTGCAGAGTTCTTTGGGCAGGTACATATTGTTCTTCCTCTGTTGTGATTGATCATAATACATTGAAAGTTTTTTATTTCAACCTTGTGCATATAAAAAAAAACCTTGTGCATATATAAAAGCTGAACTCCTCATTATTTCATTGCACTTATTTTCCAGAGTGTTTCATTTGTTAGGCATTATTGAAAAGACTACTGCCAATGAATTTGTCTATGTCAAGCCAATTTAATATGATAAAACTTATCTGAATAAGTGAACTTACCATGTGGAGTTCTCAGATCATTTGAGGCAAGAGAACTAAGCTAAAAGTGCCTCCTCTTTCCCACATTTAATTAGTTTCCACTTTGTAAATGGTTCTTATAATCAAACTTAGCAGGTTTTGAAGGAATTTAACTTTAATCTGTACAGTATAAAAATAGAACTTGTAAATAGATGATAAGTTTCTATGTTCAGGGTATTACTTCCTGAGTGCTCCAGTGGCAACTCAGGTCCTTCAGGAACGCATGGGAATTAATGTTTGTGGGCACTGTCAAGGAGGAAAAAGTAATTTTCTCCTTGGTTGACACAGACCCCTGTAAAGAAGGAGATACTAAAGAGAAAAACAAAAGTTTAATAATACAGTGTTATATTTTGAATGATGGTGTCTCCTTCCAAATTCATGTTGACACTTAATTCATATTGAAACAAAATTTATCCTTGCCTTATGTTTAAAACACAAGGGATCTGCCCTCTTGAACGGTATTAATGTCCTTATGAGCATCACAGAAAAAAATTTAAAAGGCATATTACAGTGGAAGTATAACACCCACATTTATTTTTTAGAAGTATATCTGTTAATGAATTATTTATTTTAATTTTATGAGTTTTATTATATTAAACAATGTATACCTAACAGGAAAATAAGGTATCATCTTAGTTACTCTTCCTGTTGCTAAGTTGAAATATCCCACACCCAAAGTTGAAGGATAAGAGACTTATTTGGCTTGCAGTGTGTAGAGGTTTTGGTCCATAGTCAGCTGGCTCCAAGGCAGGGTGGCATGGCAGAGGAGGAACAGTTCACGGAAGGCATAAGACAGCAAAGACAAGCAAGTGCCAAGCTTCTTTCTGTCCCTTATATCTTGTCCAGGCTACCCACTCTTAGAGTAGGTGGTGCTCACACTCTTAATACTAGTGCTTTTAATCTTAGCATAGCACCATAAATCAACCACATACTCTAGATCCAGCCACCTCTGAAAATCCCCACCTATGACCACATGAGGCTTTGGGGGGGGGGACTTCTAGACATGAACCATAACACCAATACAATAAAATATTAAATTTTCAATATGTAGTGGTTGTTTAGAATACACATCAACATTTTCTATATCAACTGTTTCCTTGCTTACTAAATCAAAAAAATAAGAAGTACAATAAATTCCTACATGGACTACAATGAAAACACAAGTGAAACTCTGCCACAGAAGTAATCTGTACTTCAATTATCACACCTAAGCATGTCCACATATGAAAACAGCATGTTCTACACGAAAGTATCGCTTACACTGAAATCATATATACTTAGCTTTCCTTTTCTGTTTGGTAGGTCATGCTTCTCAACTCTCTTGTCTTCCTCTTCTGTCAGGAGCTTCCTATTATATTAAGCAATGTACACTTAGCAGGACAATCAAATAAAATATTAAATAGTTACTAAGTGTTTAGAATAAACAGTAACATTTTCTACATCAACTGTTTGCATACTAAATCTAAAAAATAACAGCAAAAATAAATTCCTATACGAAATATAGTGAAGATACAAATAAAACTCTACTACAAAAATAATCTTTACTTCAATTATCACACCTGAGGTACATTTCAGACATGAAAACCACCTGTTCCATACACAAATGTACCTTTTTTTCTTTTTTGGTAGGACATACTCACATCTTGCCTGTTTTCCTGTTTTCTTATGAGGTTCTTGTAATGATTCACCTGTCTCTTCACAGGTCTGCTCCAGAATTCTTCTGCAGAGTTCTTTGGGCAGATACATATTGTTCTTCCTCTGTTGTGATTGATCATTTATCAATTCCAGTCCCAATCCTCTAAGAAAATTTCTCCATGATATTTTGTGCTTGTTATTTATTTTCTTTGTAAACTATGAAAATATTTATGCCTGACATGTTTAGGGATGTGTAAAACACAACCATTGGCCAAAGCTTTGGGTTTTGAGTGACGTAGTTGCTGGATAAGTCATCAACAATGTTTACTCTGCCCCTCATTTTGTTGTAAAATGTGACCATTTCTGGTTTCATCTGTGTTCAGAATTCACTACTGATCGTTTCTTTGCTTTTTTTTGGTTTGTATTTTTGAGAAAATACAATGTATTTTGAAAATCTAAAATTTTCAATGGCACATCTATGCCTTCTCCATAAAATACAAACAATGACTATGTAGGGTCTCCCTACATGGTCCGGGCTATCTGTGAACTCACAGGATCTGCCTGCTAGGATCACAGGTGTGCACCACCAGGCCTAGCTTCACCATCAATCTTATCACCGTGGTATAATGCTGACAGCGTCAATACTCCTTCATTTTTTTTTTTTTTTTTTTTTTTTTACCACGTACAAGACCAACGTTATGTCTTCCTGAAATTCAAAGCTTGTAACTTGCAACATTTGGCGGGGGGATTTTGGCTTTGTTTTGGGGAATAGTTTCTGTGCTGGTCAACTGGTGTTCTTTTAACAAATGTACCATCAGTGGGTAACTAGTGAATCAGTTGTCAAATGTGGCATTTTGGTTACTTTTTGAAATAGGTGCAACAAGTCTGCAAACAATGACATATGTTTTTACTCCCTGAGTAAATACCTGGTGGCTGGGTTTCAGGATGAATTTCTAAATTCAAGGTGTGAAATGTCTTCATAGCTACCAAGACATATATTTTTATTCCATATTTGGAAGGTTTATTTGGAATATATTGCCAAAAGCTACAATGACCATGAAATGATGCAAGTTCTTAAACTGTCCTGTATTTGGATGGTGTATAAATTGCTTCAGATTATGAAACTAACCTTGCAAAAAATGAGCAAACAACAGCCACATTGTCAGGTGTTTTTCTTTCTTGGTGGGTCTTTTTGTCATCAAAAGTAGGCAATTCTGAAGGAAACCAAATCTCCTGAGTGTCATTGTTCTAAAATTTTCAATGGCACCTCTATGCCTTCTCCATAAATCCTTTAGATTCTAAGGATTAGAATGATGAAGTTCTGCAATAAAGGCTCTTAGTCTGGATAGTGAAGTGCCATGATAAATATATTTTTGAGTATTATTATTGATGGATATAGAATGTTTTATTTGTATTGCATTATTAGTGTATTTCAATACACCTTGTAGCATATCATCCGTTACAAACAATTTCCAACACTGAATCACAGTGTCAGTGCTCTGTCCAATAGTTTTCACCCCTGGAAAGAACGTAATATCATTTTTTGATCTAATTCTAATGTTGGATCATTCAGGTATACATGCCCATTTTGTAGCCTTTTGAATAGTCAAATATTTATTTACACTACTGTTTTCTTCCTCATTTGAGTCCAGGTCTCATGCTGCGCCTCTCTGTCACATCTTGCTAACTTCTTTGGCTTATAGGATCCGAGTCGTCATCAGGAGCTAAGTCACCATGTGACTCACTTGCAACTTCCTCCCAAGGTGTCAAAGTGCATTTTCATGTGACATTGTACTGAACGGGGATCATTCTACAAGAAAAATCAAAAGAAAACATTTAATGAAACAAATTATAAAAACAAAAAATGTAACATGGAGAATAAGGTGGATGAAACTCACCTGCTGATACTTTCACACATGTGCATACACCTCGCTGTTCGTCTACCAAGCAGGTGAACGGAAAGACTGCCTCCTGTCTTCCTCGGCACAGCTACTGAGACGCATAGCTGGCTACTGTTACACTAAGGTGAATATTTTTATTAGAAAAGTATACCACGGGTGTCTGTTACCCCGAGTGAGAAACCAGGGACAGAAGTCCAAGGTTGATGGGAAGATGCTCTTGCCCTTCTACCCATACAAAGAAATAATTCTTCTCTCCAGAAGATGCACCCAAAGTTGTCATGTTGGAAGTAAACAGCCACCCTCATCAGACAGTACCAGCACCTTGACCTTGGCCTTCTCAGCCTTCAGAATTGCTACACAATGATTACCCAGTCATGGGTATTTTGTCATAGCAGCACAAACAGACAAAGACGCAGAGACAACTTCCTGAATACATGGGGGGCACCCAGAGAAAATGAGTGAATCTCAGAGATGGCTTAAATACTATCACCAGTGAAATCAAAGGAACAGGGAATGGGAAAGAGTTGGCCATAGGAAGAGAGCCAGGAAAAGCAAAGAAATCAAGGAAAAGGCTTTTTTGGCAAAATGAGTCACCGTCTTCCCCATTGATAAGGGTTTCTAGTGATGTAGTCATCCTTTTCTTCCTGGTGCAGGCAGAGGCACCCTTACAAGTGGAGATTTCCTTTATAGATGAGAATTTTTCTTACAAATGGAAGGGTTGTCTATTTCCAGAGCTTCTCTCATGTCTGCTATTTCCCAAAATAATGAACTCAAAATAATCCTTATGCAAAAGAGGCATATTTTGGAGTGGCATATTCTGTTCCACAGTCATATTTTGGGGTGCCATATTCTGAGCCCCATCAGCATCTATTTATATAGCAGGCATTCTTAGAAAGGTTTATTTCAGCTTCTAGCTGTCAGATCCCCAAAAGCCGTTTGCTGGCAGAAAAGGCCAGCCTCCCCCGTTGGCTAATCTTGTCCCCACCCACATGAATTCACTCTCTTTTCTTCCCATCTTCTGTGCCCATATCCTGTGCCTTCTCTTGGCCTTCACATCTGCTTTTATTCTGGGCTACTGGCTGGCAGGGGCTGGGGAAGCCATGTAATTTCAGGAGAAGCAGAATGTGGGAACAGACAAGCTCCATGTAACTAAAAACCAGGTGCCTTTAACTATTTATATTTTCCTTTGTCATGAGGCAGCTATCAGCCGGATGTGACAGCGGCATGTCCAGTAACCTTCAGTTCCATAAGCGCCTTTCCTTCCTCCTCCCTGATGTTGCAGAGCTGGAAACTAGTAAATAAACTCTCTCCCCAGCTGACTTTCAGAGAGCTTCTGTCAATGCAGGAGGAAGGTAGGAGGACGTCAGAAGACAAAAGGGACAACGGGGCCATTTTTTTCTCTGCCTCAGTGGTGGCCTCCAGTGGCAGCAGTGTCTCCAAATGACTTCGGGCTCCCAGGGCCCTGCCCAAGCGAGCATGTGCGCTCTGCTTCCTGAAGAGGGGTAGAGGGGGTACCTGCAGCAGCAGCCCCTGTAGGCGCCCTGTTGGTCCCTGGTGAAACAAAGGCGGGCTCATGCCCATGGGTTTTCCTGCTGTTCCTCCAATCCTGGAAGCGGGTAAGTCTTTCTGCAGGTGCTTTCCATTATTTTGCAATTCCAGCCACCTTCCAGGGAGACTTTCTTCTTCCTTTTTTGTTTGTTGTTTTGAGACAGGGTCTCACTATATTTCAGGCTGATCTTGAACTCACTATGTAGCTGAGGCTGGCCTTGAACTTATGGTGATCCTCCTGCCTCAGCCTCCCCAGTTCTGGGATGTGGGCATATGGCATTTCAGCAAAATTTCTTTGTTGTTTTGTTGAAGTATAATGACATGGACTAAATGGTATATATTTAAACTTTAGAACTTGATAAGCTTTAATGTAAGTATACACTGAGCCCACTGAAGGGGTGAGGGAAACTTCTCTGTGTCCTCTGAAGTTTTGCTGAAATGAAAGAATAGATAGGTTAACAAGGGGGAAAGGCGTGTAGATTTATTCATGTGCTTGGGGAGAATCATAGGGAAAGGACCATTCAATAACCCAGTAATGTACACATACTCATGGGGGGGAAGGTAGGTGATTTTCACGGGTAGTAAGTGATTTTTATGTGGCATGAATGAGCCAAGAGAACAGACCATAGTTTGTAAACTGTCCTCCTTGGAAGAATGAATAGACGGGGGAGGTGAACAGCAGCTTGTGCCAGAGTCAACCCAGGTGTGATTACACTTTCCGATCTTCCTTCTTGCAAGGAGAATTTAGTTAATTCTCCCTGGGAGAGGAAGGCAAAGGCAACTGTCTTCCTCCTTGGTGCACCTGCTCTTTTAGTGGGAATGGGAATACCAGAGTGAAGCTTCTCGAAGGCTCTGCCGCTCTCCAATTGTCTTTAACTTAAAATAATCAGCAGCCCAGAACGCTATACTTAGGGTGATCTCTTTGTTCCTGGGTGGTTGCTGGCTCCACGTAAGCACTAAGTGACACGGCTCTCATTTCACGGCAGAAAGTGAATGAGTTGACTCAGGGTCAGGAGAGGTTGAAAAATCAGAATCACGTCTATGATCACACAACCATATTCAAAGTTTTAAATTCTCTGTCCATTTTTCTTCCTTGCATTAAAAAAAAAACATTTTACTTACTAAGTCAAGACAGCCTTATTTCTCTCAGTACTAAGTAATAGAAATCCAGGTCTTTAAAGAAGGCACTTTTAGCTGCTGACATGAGAAATCTTGGCTAGTTAAAAAGAGTGCATAGCCCTTTACCACTAACTGAAACAAGGCAAAATCAAAACACTAGAAAATGTTCTTCTATCTCATTTGAATATGACACTGTCAGTGTTGTTTCTAACAGGGGAGTTTACTCATGGATCAGAGGCTCAGAGATTGTTGCCATGGTGTATAGAGACAACCTGAAGCTCCATGAAGGGTACAATTATAATCTGTCTTACTTAAGAGCATGTTGCCCTGGCAATGTTTCACTGAGGTCTGTTTTCAGGAAGATGTATGGACTTGTGTGTTTTCTCTATTAAGTCAAAAGAGGGTTACAGACACTTTGCTCAAATCCCATTTGCACAAAGGTAAAACAAAAATAATAGGAATGATTATTTAAAACCTGTTACTCTTTAGGGTGTTCTTAAACAGACTTCAAAAGAAATGCTTGGGTGCATTAATAATAATAAATATTTGAGAAGACATATGGCTAATGAAAACATGACCCAACAGTCAAGGTTAGCAGTAGGGTTTCCGTGGGTCACTTTGTGCCATTCTTCTCAGTTCTGCACAGCTGGAGAAGGAAGAGAAGGAAGGAAGGTTCTGGAAGCTTGAGGAGGTATGGAGGGGGCTCTGAAGCAGAAGCTAAAGCATGAAAGAGCTTCATTTTTATAAAAAGCAAACCTTTGATGGAGTGTCCTGAGTCCTTCCTCATGCACTGACTGAGGGAAGGCAGCACCTAGGTGAGGGTCATCCTCCGTTTGCTGTCACAGGAAGCCATCCACAAGGCCACCTGCTGCACATGACTATGAGCTGTCTCTCCAGAGACAGGATGTGTACTCGCAGGACATTCTTTTCGAGTTACTGTTCCAACAGTGAAGACACAGCAGCAAAGACCCAGCACTCCTCTCTCTCCAGAATTTCCCCAGTGTCAAGGGTGTGGCTCTGTGAGACTGAATAGATTTCAAGGAGCAACCTGAGACTGGAAGTGTGGAAATTGAGACCTGATCCTTAGCACCATTTCATAAGGACCACCTGGTCTTGAGGTTGTAACTTTTAGTCTATTGTTGCCATAACAAAATACCCAAAGCTGTGTACTTTAAGAAGAAAATAGGTCACATCTGGACATTCAAGGTCATGGCACTGGCATCAGCTTGGCCTAGCAATGCCCTCATGATGAACAGCATGGAAATAGCAACAGTGTACAGGAACGGGAGGTCCCATTGTAAGACAGGAAGCTGGAGAGTGAGGAGGGCCAGTCTTGTTCTTTCAAAAGAACTCCTCTCTCAGGAGCTGATGGGGCTACCTCCAGGAAAGAACTATGTTAATCTCTTCCCTGCCTCCCACCAGGCTCCTGTTCTAAAGGTTCCCCGCCTCCCACACTGAGGACTCAGCTTCCAGCATAAGAGTCCTTGGGATCCATTCAGGGGACACAGACACCTCAGAGTAGATGTGAGAACATCTGCAGGACTTCTCTCTAAAGACTGCACAGTCCTTCCTGGTTCTTTTCATGAACTTGTACTAAAACAACCTCCCACCCTTGGGGGAAGGCTTTCTTGAATTTAGTTTCTGGGACCGCTTTCTTCTACAACTCCTGGGCTATGAGTGAAAAGGGCAGGTCCTCGCTCCCCATCAGGGTTTCTGAATCAGTATTACTGAGTGCAGTTTTGTAGGGAATCCCGCTACAGTGTAAGTTTAGAATTTGTAGGGATTCCGCTACATTCCGATTTTGAATTTTAGAACCTATACCTACAGGGTCACAGATGCCAGGTGAATCATCGCAGTTCAAGCAGAGCCAGCAATTTCTCTTGCTCACTGGACAGCTCATTCCTGACCTGCTCTGGGGGCCCTCTGCCCTCTGCATGCAGCTAGCAGATCCTTGTTTCACATCTCGTCTTCAATTTAGGGATGCTCAGGACATGAACATGTATTTTTATGATGGCTCTAGAAAAACACCTACAAAGATGAATCTTATGCCCCAAATAGGTAAATACCAAAAGATTCCCCTGAAGCAAAGTGAAATGCGTTGGGTGATCTGTTCTGTGACCCAGCTCTGTTGCCGTTGCTGCCATCTGTGGGAGCTGCATAGTCACCGGAACACTTGAGATATCACCTGTGTACTCTTCTAAGCAGCCCTGGCGGGCAGGAAGTTTCCAGGGAGCTTTTCCAGGAAGATCTGTCACTTAGAGGAGCAGGAGGCGAGGACCACCCAAGAGTTACTGGGTCCCCTTCCCTGTGGGCACCATGGCCTTCCCATTTTACAACCCACTGTGAATCATCTTCAGAGTGTTCCACCTTGCTCTTAGTCAGATGTCACAGGCTTGCCTTTCCACCCCAGAGCCATACTGTAATGTCATTTAGCCTGTGCTTTAAAGTTCTCTTTCTCAGAAACTTGTTTTATTACTCATCTTGATTCCACAGGAGCATGCTTCCCAGAATGCACTGAGGCATACATATTGCCCACTGTGAAGGAAGCAATCAGTTCACAGGAAATAAAATTGAACAGTGATAACACATTTATTCCTCCAATTCTCATGTTAGTAATTATCTTTTTGGAGAGTGTGCAGTCCAATTCATAGGCTCACTCGGTTTTGGTTTCCTGCTGCGAAGGCATAGGAGTCTTGCGATTATAATTTCCTAGCTGTAATATCTGACACTACCATATCTGTCAGAAAGCAAAATTCCAACTCCTGAGTCCTTGTCATAGCTTCAGGCATCTCTGTGAAAAGACTCAGCTGTCTTATGAATCTTTAAAGCCTCAAATGTGTCATCAAATGGAAAACAAGGATTTATTTTTCTTTTGGGTCAATCTGAAGCATTCAGTCTATTATTTCCTTTGGGTACTTGAGACCCACAAACAAAAATGATGATGGGCAACATCTGAGGTTGTCTAGTTTACATAGATCATTACACCAGCTATCATATTCCTAGAGAGACCCTGGCCTGTGGGGATTTTTGTTCAGGAGATATTACCAAACACAGGGAAAGATGGTGCGCTGAGAGTGGAGAGAAGGCAGGTTAACTGGGGCCTTGGCCCAGGTTCACCGGGTTTCTTTCATTAGGTACAGAAGCTAGCAACCCAGAAATGTGGATGAATCTCTGACACACATACTGAAAAGAAAGCCCAAATATTATAAGTATGTAAGGCAGGCTCAATGTTAGGAAATTATTTATTGCAATCTACCACATAAACAGGCTGAATAAAAAAAGCTACATAATTACATCAATCAAGGTATTGAAATAGTTGGCAAAATTCAACACCCATTCACGACAAACCACAAAGACAAAAACAAGAACACAAGAGTAGGAATAGTGGAGAACTTCTCAGCTTGTGAAACATCATCTACAGTAAAACGCACAGCTCACATTCAGCTGAACAGTAGAAGGCTGAAGGCTTTTTCTCTAAAACCTGGAACACACCAAGTATGTCTCTTTTTTTTTGTAAGAGAGAAAAACTAACAAAACAACTTCAGTGAAAACAAAAACCACAAAAATGATACATGACCTCAAAACAAAATGATAGGAATTACTAATGGTCACTACACTGCATACTGCCATGGCCAACCAGATGTAAAAATGTAAGATTGATCAAATAATCAAAGACAATAACAAGTAATTAAAAAAAAAACATTGGAAGTGATACAGAGCTTCACCATACAAGATGGCAGGAGTTCGACAATGGTTCTTATATTGCATATTGTTGTCTTCAAATCAGTTGTTCTGATTGCCAGATACAAGCATGCAAAACTGGCCAAGAAAATCCTTTCAATAAACTAGAGACATCAGCAATGCACCTATCCCAACTGAAGGATGTCTGTTTTTAACCACTCTTATTTGACACAGTGTTGTAAGTTCTAACCATTGCAAAAAGCAAAAATCAGAAATAAAAGACACATATGCTGGTTGAAAAGGAAGAAGTAAAATTGCCCCTGTTTCGGATGAAATGACTGTCTGCTAGAAAATCTCAAGGGAGAAAAATTTCCCAGAAATAACTACAGTAGCTCTCAAGAACTTATTCTTCTTACTTAACTAAAATTTTGTATCCCTTGAGCACTCCATTGTGAAATAAAAACAAATATAGAAAACTTCAGTAAAACATGCAGCTTAATGAATTGTATCAACATATAGCAAGCACCACCCAGGTTAAGAAGAACTTTGCCAGCCCTCTCGACTTCCTTCTGGAGCCTGTCTTAATCACCACCTCCCCATTCTTTATGGTTTACCACTATCTTGACTCTGAAGGTAATCAATCCCAATTCTGTGGTTTCTTCATTGCTTGCGAACCCAAGGTGGTACTCCTGGTTCAAGGTTATAACTATGATTGTCCATAGGGAGAAAAGAAATTCAGATGCAGTAGAGCTTAAGTAAAAGCTCTACTCTCAAATTAAAGCCCCTTTGATTATATATATATATATATATATATATATATATATATATAGTATACACTTTTAGCTTGGCTAAAAAGACAATGAGTAATCCATTTCCTAAGAGTATGGAAACTGGATAGTAGTCTCAAATTACCATTTATTACCAGGAAAAAAGGAAATGCAGCTTTTCTTGGAGAGGTGACTCTAGTTCTGGAATAGGAAATATACAAAACGAGGTGGAACATCTTTATGAAATCTCTTTAAAATCACCAGGGTCAGTCTAAGGACTCAGAGTCTCGCTTGAGGAGGCTACAGCAGCCCAAAGGTGACAAAGCATATGTTACAGGACTGTTGAGCGCACTATGCTGAAACTTATTGAACATACTTGTAACTATAAGCTCATACTAGCACTTTAAAAATAGATTTTGGCACCTTCAAAACATACTGGGTAACCAATCTTCATAGTGAAATCTAGTGAGTAAAACAAAAATAAATCAAGTGCTTCTCCTACTTTTTCCATGTGAACTAGACCACCAGGTAATGGAACAATACAGAGAAGCAGCATCTCCTGGGAAAGTATCAGAACCAGTAGTACCTGCCCATGAGGGTCATCAGCGCTCCTGGATGGAGCCAAGGCCTGGAACATCCCTGTTATGGTTTGTGTCTGCGTGTCCCCCCGCCACCCCCCCCATCCTCAGGCAATCATGGGGCAGGCTTCTAGAGTTCTGGGTGTGAGCGCTGCACTGCCCTGGGGCGGATAGTTTGCATCTGTAAGGGAGAAGAAGAGGCTGCTTGCTGCCTTTGCTGTTTTCTGCTGCTATGAACTTTGCCCTCTGCCATGTGCCACTCTGCTTTGGAGCCAGCCAAGTACAGACTGAAACCTCCACAAACTGTTAGCTGAATAATCCTTTTCTTCCTTAATATTGGGTGTCAGGTATTTTGTCTCAGCAAGAGAAAAGTAACAAAAACAATTGGTAAAGCCCATGTTTGGCTTTATTTATAAAGGTGCAGCCAGAGAAGATTGGCAAGGGTCAGTGAACTTGTGGAGAAGACCCATCTTCAATGTTGGTGGACAGGATCCCACCCATATGGGCCTGGGTGGAACCAGAGAACAGAGGAGAGAAACTCAGTGGCTCACTCTGAATCTTCCTTTCATTTGGGCTTGTTTTCTGCTGCTGTTGGCCCTGGACTTGAGACTGTAGGTTCTTGAGTCTTTGAACCCTGAGATTTGTACCAGTAGCCTTCCAGGAGATGCTCATGTGGTAACCTCGTATTGGCGCTGTATCCTGTATCTCTTTCTGAGCTGTTTAGCTTCCTGGGCTGAGACGCAGTGGCTTGCCTGCTACTCCAGGTTGCAGATGGCCACTGCAGCACTTTTCAGCCCCTGTGACAGTATGAACTCATTTAATAAGTCCTCTTTTATATAACAATATATTCTACTGGTTCTGTTTCTTAGGAGTACTATAATACAATGAACAAGAAATTCTGGAACTGGAATATATTTTGCAGCTCACCAGGAATGGTCATCATTAAGCACCAATGGCTGAGAAGATCACAAGGAAGACAGCCACAAATCCCACACCTGCCAGGCCAGACTCAGCCCAGAGTCTCCCCAAAGGAACTGAACTGGATTCTAATCCAGTCTCCGGACCAGCTGCCAACTGGCAGGAAATACACAGGGTGAAGAAGGTGGGGAACTGAAGCATGAATGTGTCAGCAGCAAAATCCAGTCTGAGAACCTCTAGTGAGCACAGGCCCTGGTTCTTTAACAGAGACATTGTAAAGAAATGAAAGGACGGACCAAGAACCTCAAATTGGAAAAGACTTAAAGGAATATCAAATTTTTAAGAAATTGCCACACATACATGTAGATATTTCTGCATTTTCTTCTAGCTTAGAGCATTGGTATCAACATGTCTGACGATGATCTAATCTTACTTCTCATGGAAGTCATGGGGCTTCTTTTACTCTTAGCAGCTCAGGTAACTTTTTGCTTTTCAGTGAAAGCCAGTACCTTTACTGGAATTAACCTCGGTATCGATCATATCAGTGTGATCATGGGATATACAGTGTGCTCTTTCACATGTAATTTCAGTTTTTTCCTCCATTTCAGGAAAGTTGCCTTGAATTATATGTTTTAGTATGTATGTGCCTACCCTCCTACCCTCCTTGCTTTAGTTTTTTTCTTCAGGGACTGTCTTGGTTACTTTTCTCTCGTTGCTGAGACAAAATACTTGACGTCCAAAATTAAGGAAGGAAAAGTTTATTTACTGCACAGTTTGTGGAAGTTCCAGTCCATACTTGGCTGGCTCCAAGGCAGAGTGGCATATGACAACAGGTAACATTTCATGATGGCCAAATAGCAAACCAACAACAGCAAAAAGGAGGAGCGGCTGCAAGCACCCTCTTTCTGTCCCTTACATACGCAAACTACCCACCCCAGCGCGGGCATAGCACTCATACCCATAATCCCAGCACTGGATCCTAGATCAATCATAAACCCTAAAAGCCCACCCATGGCTGCATGAGGCTTTGGGGGGGGGCATCTGGACACAAACCGTAACAGGACTCTCACTTTCTTTATTGTTTATTTTCAGTGTTTGCCATTTTCCTCTCAAATCCTTTTCTCTCTTTTCTTTCTTCCTTCCTTCCTTCCTTCCTTCCTTCCTTCCTTCCTTCCTTCCTTTCTTTCTTTCTTTCTTTGACAGTCTCACTGTATAATTCAAGCTGGCCTTGAGTTCACTGTGTAGTCCAGACTGGCTTTGAACTCATGCTGATCTTCCTGGCTCAGCTTCCCAAGTATTGGGATTACAGTCATGCACCACCATGCCCACCCCTTTTTTTTCCTTTTTCAATTCTCTTCTTTTTTAACCTTGTATTTATCTTTCTAAAGATAGTGTATTGTTTATCCACTCTTGTATTTTTTTTACATTGTTCCTCATTTCTGAAATGACTGTTTTTATTTTTAATGTTCTCCGGGATTTTGTCTGCTCATTTCTGAGTTTTTCTAATTCTGCTTTGCTTTTCTTTTGTGGCTTTTATTGCTATTTTAATGCATTTTAGCTTGTATGAAATGCTGTCACCCTATCTTGTGGCAGATCTTGTGGGAGTCATTAGTCCCTTGGCAGAATATTATCCAGCCCCTTATTTCCTTCCTTTCTGGTCGCTTCTGTCTTTTCCTTCCCATACAGTTGCTGCTATTCAGTCTGTGACTTGTCCCTGACCACCTGAGGGTTCCGAGGTTTGCAGCAATACCTTTGTACCGAGTTGTGTTGTAAATGTTATTCATGGGTTCTGGGTTTGCTATCTAGTTCGTATGTGCATATTTTGAGAAACACAAAAAATTGCCATGCCCACACCCACCTTCATGTTCCTGGAATCTTTCTTCTTCTGCTTCTTTTGTGTTTTAAAATACCCACCTCAGACCTCACTCCTAATGGTCCCCGTCATTCTATTTCACGGGGGGACTGAAGTATCTCAGTAGATGCTTTGTCTGGACTTTTACACTACTTCCAATTCTTTTGTGCATGAACAGAGAAGTGGTAAACCTTGCCGCTGGATCACAGGTACCTTTTCTGGGAAGCATCCAGAGACCTCTCCCAGAGAAGCACCCCACCTCTCCAGCTCTCAGCAGCACAGCGCAGCACTCACTCCACACTCTGTGACATCAGGCTCAGTTCTCTGGCCTTGACATTTGAACTTTCTACTCAGGGACCACTGGGACTGACTTCTATATCTCATGCTGGCACATATCTCAGCCACTGCCAGGCGTCCAAGCCTCTCTCATACCTGGGGTTCCTTCTTCCACCCTCTTCAGCATGTCACCTAACCCCATAACATTCCTCTAAATTCCTCCCCATCCCTCCACCCTCTGGGGCTCCTGTTCTGTGACCAGCAAATCCCCTAGGAGGTTTACAGCCAGTTGGCAGAATTACACTTCCCAGAGTTCCTTTTGCTTTTGGGGTTAGGACAGGCCACAGGAACCATTCTTAGGCATGACTTCAGGCGCAGTAATGCAGCTAATGTCACTTAGTCCCACACTTACCCTTTTCACCACAGCTCCCCTCAAAGTGGACAACCCTGCCTTCCCTCCAAGCAGCCACACACAAGTGTCACACAGAGCCCATGTCCTCGTGTGGCTTGAGTGTGTGCGTGGTGCACGTAACTGCTATCCCCACTGTTTCTTTCATAGGAGCTGGAAATCTGACCTCTTCATTGTGAGATACATTCACAAACTGGGGCTTCTCCCAAAGGGCTGGCAAAAAGACGCCGGATAGCTATCACTGTGAGGAATGGCCACTGGTAATGTCACATCACAGTCACTGCTGTGATGCTTCCCAGGCCTCTGTCACCTCCTAGTTCAGGGAGGGTTTGGGGAAGCAGGATTGGCCTCCAACGGATGTAGAGGAGGAGAGAGAAACCAAGCCACCCACGTGTTAAATATCTGCAAATTCTCACAGCGAGGGTCCATTTTCTTTCATCTCTGAATTGCTTTGAAGCAATTTACAAAGCAATAGCGTCTATTTTTCAATATTACAAACACAAGGCATGGATTTTTAAAAAGTTATTTCAAACTGTAGAAATAAAATCACCTATAATCCCCACTCCATTGCCAACATTTCATATTCATCCTTCCATTTTTTATCAGGGCAGAAATATATAATATACTCATATGATCTTTTAAAAATACATTATATATAACATTTTAACTTTAAAAAAGAGCATTTATACTTTTCTACATCATTAGATATTCAGCATCAGTTTTCATTCTATCATATTTTGAGCTCATTGAGAACACTTAGGCTTTGTGCAGATTTTGTAGAATTATAAGCAACATTAAGATGGTCATCTCTGTACGTAAGCCTTCACACATACAAGTGGTTACTTCTTTAGAGTAATTGCTACATATGGACTTCTGAAGTCAAAGTATATGTGAAATAGTAAGGCTTCTAAATCAAATGTTTTCACTCCTAACAACCAAAAGGACTTCTAGCTCCTTCGTGAAAACTTGGTACTGTCACTAAGAACTAAGTAGCTGGTTTTCATCCCACCATTTGCCTTGAGCCACAAAATGTCTGTATTGTGAGGTTAAATTAATCTTTAAGGAGGCTCCATACCTTAAGAGACCCAGAACTGAAGAGGCAAAATATTACCAGTCTCAAATTTCATTTGTCCATAATCCCATTCTGCTCCCTTTCCATATTGCAGGATTGAGTCTCCCTGGCCTGACTTTTCATTTTGTTTTGGTTTTGGTTTTGGTTTTGGTTTGGTTTGGATTTTTTGGAGGTGCTAGGGATCGAACCACTGGACCCAGGGCCTTTGCAATGAGCTACATCCCCAGCCCTATTTTTAATTTTGACACAGGGTTTTGCTAAGTTGGTAGTTACTCAGTCTGGGCTCACATTTGCCATCTTCCTGCCTTAGCCTCTCAAACGCTAGAATTTCAGGGATATGCCCCCACGCCCAGCTAGCACTTTTCAACTGTGCCTAAAAAATATCTCAGGGAGAGAGGAGAGAGCGTCTTGTTTTCCTCCACACGTCTGGGAAAAGAGAGTCAGTTTTGCATAATAAAGTTGCTCTTACACACATGGCTGGACTTCAGATAGTGTTACTCTGAAAGTAAATTTTTATATGCACAATGTCTATAATTCTGATTGTTTTAACATTATACTCATATTTAATATTGCTTTTAATACTTAGTGTCTCCATTTTCTGGAAAATTTGAATACTTTGAGCTTATATATTAAGACGAAGGAGGATCACTGTCACTTTCATATTTACCCCAATAAATACTGAATAGTTAAGAAGAAATAACAAGTGGGCCAACTCAAAACTCTCCTCCTTAGGAAGAAGGAAGGAAGGGAGGGAGGGAGGGAGGGAGGGAGGGAGGAAGGAAGGAGGAAGGAAGGAAGGAAGAAGGAAGGAAGGAAGAAGGAAGGAAGGAAGGAAGGAAGGAAGGAAGGAAAGAAGGAAAGAAAGAAGGAAAGAAAGAAAAAGAAAACTCAATTCTTGATGTTTTTAAAGACTTTGAGATGTTATTTCTTAGACACTTATAAGTAGAGAAGAATCAAAACATGCTCTCCTGGTCAAAACTATTTCAAGACTCAGTGCTAAAAGACGTTTTGTTCAATGTTTTGTTATATAGCTCTGAAGATTGCAAAACTATGCTATCTACCTTTGACCCCCTCCCAAGAAAACCCCAATAACTGGACAGTGACAGGAAAACCTACCAAATTGTATAGAGCAAGCACTGAGCTGTGACATTACATGTCCAAGTTATGAGTTGCAGCCAGAGCAGTACTCAGAAATATATAGCTTTAAATGCAAATATTAGAAAAGAGAAAAGCTGAAGATAAATGATCTGAATTTCTCTCTCAAAAAGAATAGCAAATAAATGAAAAGATAAGCTGAAAGAAAAAATAAAGATAAAAGCAGAAAGTAATAAAATAGAAGCAGGTATGCCACATAGAAAAATTTTAAAAACCAAAAGTTTTGTTTTTATATTAACAAATTTTAAACCTTTGCAGGACTGGATAAGCAAAAACATAGGGGACACAAATGTCCATATCAGGAATGAGAAGAGAGATATTCGTGCAGATTCCACAGATATTAAAAAGATAATAAGATATTATGAATAACTTTGTGAAAATAAATTTGAAAGCCTAGGTGAAAGAAAACATCTTTCTCAAAACAAAAATAAAGATTCTGAATATCCTTGTATCTTTTCCAGAAATTGAACCTATAATTAAACATTTTGTCATGAAGACATTTCCAGCTAAGGTTTCCCTAGTCTAGGGAACATGTAAAAAAAAAAGACAATATTAATCTTATAAAATCTCTACCTATATCATATATTCCTTTGGATTTTCTCAATATTCAGTCTCTCCATCAGTAATTAAAACTAATGCTACGACTTAGATCTAAAATGCTCCTCAAAGTCTCATGTGTATGGAAGGTGAATGGATCATGGGTGCTCTACTCAGCAGAGGATTTATCCATTGATGAGTCAACAGCTGAACAAGCCGTTAGGAAGGGGAACAAAACGAGGTGGGTCCCTGGCTCTGCCCTTCTCTCTCTACCTGCTGAGTGTCATAGGTTGAGCAGCTTTTCCTCCATGAGGCCCTTCCACAGTTCGGTTTCTGCCTTGGAGTCTGCTAACCATGGACTGAATCCCTCAAGACTATGAATCAAATTAAACTTGTCCCTTAAGTCATGGATGTTGGGTATATCATCCCAGTGATGGGAAGGTGACCAAGTACAGACAGTTTTACTTCTACTTGATCATGGATGCAGTGATACTGTTTAAGTCTAACTTTATCTAATAAGTATGGTGGTAGCTATAGAAGATTTGTGTATTTGTTTTTGGTTTATAGAAAGACTTGATCAGATGACAGAAATTGTTTGCCAAGAATTTTATCAAGATAGGATCAAGTACTGGTGGCATAGTGATGGACATAGAAGCCTTCAAGACTGAGCATTGACTTATTTCAGCACTGGTGATAGAACCCAGGGCTGGGACACAAGCTAGGCAAGTGCTCTGCTACTGAGCTACATTCTAGCAGAGAGTGGTGTTTTTTCTTTCATTGCAGTGCTGGGGATTGAATCCAGGCCTTCATATATGCTAGGCAAACTTGCTGGCACTGAGCTGTATCTCCAGCCCACATACTGAATTTTATTAAAAGCCTTTTCTTCATCTGCTGATCCTACTGCTTTGTCCTATATGCTTTTACAGTGAGTTATACCACTTGTTTTTCAAATATTAATCCCACCTTGCAGTCCTGGAATAAAGTCATGATGCATTACTATTTTTCTATATTGCTGGATTCATTTTGTGGTTATTTTACTTAGGATATTCTGTGTTTTTGAGAACTATTGAGCTATCATTTTCTTTTCTTATGAGATTCATATTGATTTCATAAGTTAAAAATGTGAAAAGTTGCATATTCATGCTTTCTGAGTCAGGTGTAGTGGTAAACACTGTGTAGTGGTAAACCCTGCAGTCCCAGCACTCAGGAGGCTGAGGCAGGGAGCTAGCTGGGAGTCTGAGGAAAGACTGGGCTACATAGTGAGCTCAAAACTAGGCTGGACTACATGGCATGAACCTGTCTCAAAAAGAAAAAAAAACCTTTCTGCAATAATATTCTAGCTCATTGGTTTTAAAACTATTTGGACTCAAATAATAGGAAATGCATATTGCATAAGTGCTTGAAATAGTTTTGTGAAATGATTGTTGTCCTTAATAAGAGGGAAGTACTTTCTTATTTCCTATTTAGTTCTCTTCTGTCTCTTTTTTTTTAATACTGGGAATCAAACTCAGGACCTTGTGCTTGGTAGGCAGGCACTTGTGCCACTGAGCTATATCCCAGCCCTCCTCTGTTATTCTTCTGTTAGGGTGCTTGTGACGTACTAAATTGATTTCATGACCCAGTAACATTTGCTATGTGCATCCTGAGAAACATTGCTTGTATCCAGTAGGCCCTATATAGGTATTATTATAGTTGTTATTGTTATAAATTATGGATCTCCAGCACACTGTCCAATACCTGGCATGTAGTAAGCATTTGACTATAAATGAACTAATTTGGTTTTTAATGGTTTTTAATGGAGCGGTCTCAATAGAAGTTCTGAAGTAGTATCCCCTTTTGATACATTCTTTACTCTGTTACAAAGAACTAAGGCATCACCTAGATCCATGCTTGCCTCTTACAATTAATAATGAAAATAAGTCTCCCAGCTATCAGCAGGGAGAGAGGCTGTCACTGAATTGCTGCTGCCTGCATTCGAGCTAACTGGCTTGAGCAGGTCTGGTCCCTCACTGTCACCAGTTGGGTACATTACTTTGGTGGCCCCATTAGCTTAAATTAAGAGTCCTGAGTTCCCTTAACAAAGAAAAGGCTTAGAACCACGATGCAGCAATAAAACCCTTTTCTGTCTTTGAGTATTTTAAGCAAGGCAGTTTAAAGGCAGTGGTAACCATCAAAGCTCTCCTGTCACAGAATGTCCAAAGCTGAGAAAGGTTAATGGAACCATCATTTTCAACAAGTCTCTCTCCAAATCCTCGGGCCACTTTAGAAGAACTTTTGAACACCCAATCATGCGACCTAATTAAGAGGTGGTTGGAGAAATAAAAATTGTTTTGGTCAAAAGACAAATGCTCACAAAATGCTGGTACTCTTTTATGTGTTTCAGAAACACACAGTCCTAAGAGCTCTCAAGCAATAAGATCGCACACTCAGGTTTCCCGAGGCAACTGGTTCCCAAGACACTGCGCGTCACCACCATGGAATCAGGGTAGCCTTTAGACTGCAAACAAAGAGAACTTAGGCTAAGACTTTGAATGTGAGTCTAAAAAGGAACAGTAATGTAGGGATACATGGTGACCATTTTCACTTAGCAAATAAAGTTTCAGCACAATTACTACACTGTTTATTTGCTCCATTCCTATTAGGATCTTATGATCAGTGACATCTGAGTATGAAAAATATCCTGTAATTTAGGGCATTGATTAAATTGGTGTCCCCAAATCTGGCTTACACTGGACTCATGTCAGGAACTCCCCTGCCGCCGGTGCTGAAGATTGAGCCCAGGGCTTTGGGCATGATAGACTCCATTACCAGGCCTTTTACATTTTATTTTGTGATAAAGTCTAGTCTTGAACTCTGTCCTCCTGCCTTGACCTTTGCAGTAGCTGAAATTATGTTTGTGCCATTTTTCCCAACTAGATCTAGAAACTCTTGAAAATTAGGGTCTCTAAGCTTTACTTGGACCTGCTTGAATAAGATCCTCTCGGGAGTCAAACATAGAGATCTGCATATTCTGTGTATAATCCAGGTGGTTTCCCTGTGTGTAGAGAATCAATGTACCTCCTCTGAAGTTAAACTATTACGAGAGAGAGATGTGTATGGTAAAGAAAACAGAATCCATGCACAGTGGATTTCTGACTTTCCACTTGATACAGAGCTATTCTGATAAGGGCCCCCAAAACAATCTTCAGCCAAAAGACAGCAAAAGTCTGTTATTCTTTACAGTCTATTTGTACTTTAATATTAGTTTGTTTTATCTGAGATGGATACATTTTCCATACTATGTGAACTCAGTATTAGAAGAGAGATAGGACCAATTTTCAAATGGCCAACCCAGCACTGCATTACTTTACTGTAAGAAATTGTCCCACAATTGCATCCCGAGCAACACACTCTGTATGAAAAAAGAAAATAGTAACTTTAGCTTAATTCATATTCTCCTTACAAGTTAGGAGACATAAAAATAGGTTCCATTCTTCCATGATTGGAAAGAAAATAGTAATTATACTTTCAACCAGCTGGATGGGTATTAATTATCTAACTATATAACACGTACACAAGAAAGTCAATGTACTTGTTTTTTATTCTCCCCTCCTTTTCCTCTTTATTATTTTCTTCTTAGATAAATGTTTCCTAAATTTCTCCTTCTCCACTTTGGATATTTCCTCCAGTGACTGCCAGTCTTCTCAGAATACTAGAACTGGAAGGGTACATGACAATAGGCTGATTTCCTATTAGAAAACTAACCGGGGTCCAAAAGTTAGGTGATTCACCAGCGTCCACAGCAAGGTTAGGGTAGGGATCACATTTCCTGATTTTTAGCAGAACATTCTCCTCACCTATCATTCTGTTCATTCGATACAACCAAGACCCAAAGTTCTCCGGAATGCAGCCACAGGTCACACAGATAGTGCAGGAGTCCCTGGAAAACCTGTTGCAGACACATCTAGTCACCCCTACTAGGGCCATGTCAGCAGGAGGACACACAAAGCCCTTCCTGAAAGAGTTAAGGACATCACACTGGAGTAATCCATGCGCACCCACGCTTGCGGCAGCACAACCCGTGCTTATGCTACAACTTTAGTTTACAGCTAAGTCTCGGAAGCAGCCTTACTTCCATCAACAGATGCATGGATTAAAAAAAGGTGGCTTTTACACACAATAGAGCCCTACTCTGCCATAAAGAAGGACACATCTGAGTCATTGCTAGAAAAATAAAAGAAAGAAAGAGAGGGAGGGAGGGAGGGAGGGAGGGAGGGAGGGAGGAAGGAAGGAAGGAAGGAAGGAAGGAAGGAAGGAGTAAAAAAGGTGCTCTGTGAAAGAACAGTTTGCACTACAAGCCACTGCCCAAGAGCTTTGACTCCAGACAGCCACCAACTTGTGGTACATATCAGGCAAGATGTGCCCTTCCTGTCTGCCAAGAAGGGTGTGACTGCTTCCTGGAGGACATTCTCAGCGGTACTCTTTGCTTGCTTTTACTGCCAGTGCGTGGACGTAAAGGATGACATGGTACTGATTCAGTTTTGTCTTGCTGCTGGTGTAACCGGACATAGTGAGATGGGAGTTAAGATTCTGTCAGGCAGTAAGGACGAGCACTCCAAAATGGAGTCAGGAAGGCAAAAATGGAGTCTGCTGAGTCAGAACCCTCCAAGAATCTTACAGAAGCCTCTGCTCGGTGTCCTGCAGCTGTCTTGGATCTGCCCAGAGCATGATGGGACAGGCCATTGGCTCCAGGGGCCATGGGCCCCGCATGGGCCTGTATGGACACTACATGGATTGGACACAGAGAAGCATGTAGACTCCTGTGTGGTAGACATTCTGTTGCTTACACAATGGCCCGAGCTCTCTTCTAAACTCCTTAAAAGCTCCTAGACAAACAGCTCTTTGAATATATGTGTTTGTCACTTTTCTGTCATTACTGAGACAAAACACCTGATGCCCAGAACGAAGGAAGGAAAGGTTTATTTAGCTCACAGTCTGTGCAGGTTTCAGTCAGTAATCAGCTGGCTCCAAGGCAGGGTGGTGTGGCGAAGGAGCAACAATTCATAGTAGCAGAAAACAGCAAAAGCAACAGACCAAAAGGGGGAGGAGCACAAAGAGCGAGCCTCTCTCCCTCCCTCGTACTGAGTGCAGGCTCCCTGCCCCAGGGCAGGTGTAGCACTCACACAAATAGTCCCAGCATTGGACCATGAATCAATCACAAACTCTTGAACCCACCCGCAAGACTGCACGAGGCTTTGGGGAGACATCTAGACACAAAGCTTAACAATATCCTACTGAGGACCCCTTCATGGCTTGCAAGAGATTTACTGCCTTGCCTTTATCGCTTTTAAATAAATTTGTTTTCACTGTTTCCTCTGCCCACAGTTTCATTTTTTGACGCGGTGGGACACAACCCTGTTATTCCAGTAACACTGGGAGTCTTCCTGTGTCATTCATTTTACCCACAGTTACTCTTTTACCAGCAGAGCAAATGTCTAAACGGGATATGATTTATAACATCCTGATATTACTATGAAAGTAGGTTTTCGAATGCAAGACCCCTGAAAGGATTTTGGAGACCCCTTAAGAGATCCCCGGAGCCACACTTTGAGAACTACTCCTGCTATTAGAGTCTAAAACAAATTCTTTTGCTATGAGTGGTGGGTAATAATGAGGCAAAATAACGACTCTGCTTTAAATGAAATTTAAACAGTAGTTTATTCTGAGCCAAATATGAGTAGCCATCGACATGGATTCACGTTGCCCTAAAGGACATGAATGCTGTGTCCAGTGCAGCTCTTGAAACTCTGGAGAGAGGACAGTGACAGACGAAGAAGCAAAGACCACACTCAAGACGCAGAAAGCTGAGGTCAGGTGGAGCCCCCTCCTGGTGGGAGAAAGGGCTGCCCAACAACCGCAGCCATTTATATGCGCAACCAGCAAAGGCTGATGTTTGTGGAGAATTTAAGAGGGTAAGATCTGGAACAGGAAGAACATCTGATCTTCAGCAAAACATCATGCCTTGGTTACCGGGGAACAGGAGAGAAGCTGTCTATACTGTTCCAGGGGAAGCCTGAGTCACTCTGTGCATCAGCTCCCTGAGCTGCACACACCTCTCATGCGCCCTGCCAGACTCAGAGAGAATGGCTGTTTAAGAGACCAAACCCAAGATCATTTTGGCTCGCAACATTCCATCTCTCCACAATCACAATGTTGTGGACAGTCACCATCACAGAGTCTGCAAGATCTTTAACAAGATGCGTCTTCTTCAGAGGCTCTGAACCCAGGTGGTCTGATTCTCAGAACTTGGGTCCTTAAATCCGAATAATATGCTATACCCCATCTAAGAGCCAAATTTAATTACTGACTTTTCTCCCACCTATGTTTGTCCATTCAAGTCTTCAAAAAGAAAACAAATCTTTCATTCCAGCCACAGTGTCCAAAGAAAGGGCTCAATAAACCTCTCTGGATGGAGTGGGTGGGAGCAAGACTGAGCAAATCCGTCCTGCTATCCTTAAACAAGGACGGTTGGCACTGGTGGTAAAAGTGAAGTTCTCAGTGAGCCCGCTAACATTTACTCAGTAAAGGAACCAACAGAGACGACAAAAAATGCAAATAAACCCCAAAATTGATTTCCTAAAAGCTTGGTGAACCTTTTATATGTTCATGCATTTGTATGAATACAGTCATACCTACTTTATCCGCTTGTTCAATAGCTATATAATTAGGTGGTTAAATAGATGCAGATTAGAGCAAAACCCAGTGAACTTACGTCATCATGGATATAAAACCCCAACACTTTTGGCAATGATTTCTCTCACCAGCTTAGAAATCCTAAGGCCTTACCCATTTTAGCATGTTAGGAAGTTACCAGTCTGTAGAGCCACAAACTGTTTGCCCTTCATCAGTGGTCATTTGTCAGCCACAACACCTTAACAGTCCTATCTCAAAACACTCCTGATAGCCAGAGAAGATGCCAACGAATTCCCTGTGTGTACTAAGACTACTCTTTAACAGTGGAAATGCCCAGACTATGGCTGAAAATGAGACGAAGATGGGAGGGAGGCCCCCTGGTGGTAGTCATCCTCCAGCCCGCTCCAGTTAACCTGGTGGGGGGAGAAACAGTCACCCCTGGTGAGGGGCCCTGGCTCCCAACAAAGGACCCACCTGCCACCACCTCTGGGGCAGAGCTGTGTGCACGTTGTAGGCAAGAGCAGTCTTGGCGGAGGGAATACCCAAATGTCCCCAAAGAGGGGAAGGAGGGCACCAACCCAAACTCTAGGTTTTCACTTACATAAGACAAAGGCTGGTGGGGCCAAGGGACCCCATCGGACTCCCTTTGATATGATCCTGATCTCCTCTTAGGAGCCCCAGGTTACCTTAGGTACAGATGAAGAAGGTTGAGTATGTATGTGATACTAAACCACATACTTGGTTGGCTACCAGAAGGGCGCTCAATCTAGAAAAGAAAGTATCACAAGGGACATCAAGAAAGGGTTTCTCCAGTCGCTGATGGGTGCAACTGGTGTAGAGGTTGTAAAGCCCTCACTTCTGATGTTGTTGAGCATCCAGTTTCCCCTTTAGAACAAATCTGTTAGCAAAACTGAGGGCCACTATTAGTCGTCAACAGGACAGGATGGCAATCCATGTCGTAGGAGCCGTGCCGCTGAGCTCAGGTGGCACGCAGTCTTAGTCACTTTCTCATCACTGAGACATAACGTGGACACCCACAACTGTAAGGAGAGGTTTATTTGGCTCACAGTTTGCAGACGTTTCAGTCCATAGCGGTCTGGCTCCAAGGCAGGGCAACATGGCAGAGGAGCCTGGCAGAGGAGAAACAGTTCAAGGTGGGGCGGGCAGGAGCGGAGACAGACAGATGGGGGAGGAGGAGCGGGACTCCCCCAATGACCACTTCTTAACCAGGTTTCACCCCCCACACCACATTTAGCTATAAACTAACTCATTCAGACTAGTCCCCTGACGAGCATCACGCCCCCACGAGCTTCCAGAAGCTATGAAGGCATGAGGCTTTGGGGGGACATCCGGATATAAACCCTAACACAAGCCATCAAATGCCAACAGCTATCCCCGCGAATGTCCTGCTGCAACTCAAGCCTGAGGCCTGCGCCTAAGCACCCGTGGGAGGGGGGAACAGCGTTAGAGCGGTAAAGGTTGCCTTAAACATAGGAACAGCTGAGCCCCAGTAAACCAACACCCCTGACCCCAGGGGGCTAGAATCAGGCACGCATCCTAGGCAGGGCAGTCCCTGCTGGTCCCTCCTCTCCCATCCTGCTAACAAACCAGGGGCAGGAGGGTAGAGGTGTGTGCAATACCCTTCCAAGTCATGCAATTTGTCCTTTTTCCAAGAAATACTTCATCTCGTTCTCGCATTTTTCTAAACGTGGACTTTTATTTCCCTTCTCAAGCAGCAGCGCGCGTTCTGGACGTCCATCAGGCTTTAATTTCCCGGGCGGAAGGCGCTCTGCGCCGCAGAAAGGGACGCACCGGGGCCGCGCGCAGGACGAGCGCCCCTCGCAGGCGCGGCCCCTCCTCGTCATCCCCGCGGCGCGCACGGAACGCGGGGGCGCGCGCGGAACGCGGGAGCGCGCTCGGGGCCGGGAGGGCGGCGGCGACCTCGCCCCCTACCGGCGTCGCGGGCCCGGCTTCCTCCTTCCGGCGCGACCGCCTAGTCCTCGCTGGTCCGGCGGGGCCTCCGCGCTCCCGGCACGCGTGGACTCCGCGCCGCGCGCTCAGGCCCAGCGACGCCGAGCGGAACCACGGGACCCGGGAAGGAGGCGGCGGGGAGGTGAGCTGGGGACCCGCGGGGGCCGGGGGGACAGCCGCGACCCCAGGTGGACGGGACGGGGCTGCGAGCGACCGCGACCTTCCCTCCCGATCGCCTACAGAGGACCTCCTGGGTCGAGGGAGGCGCGGGAAGTCTGCACCCCGTAAGATAATTGTGCACTAAGGAGGCGTCCCCGAGCGGGATGCTGGGAGGGGCCGGGTTACTGACCCCGAGACCGCCCACCGTTGACTGCTGTCCTGCTGATCGCAGAATTCCTGTTTGTCGTGGGGGCACCAAGAGGGCGAGAAGGCCCCCCACGGGTCCAGACAGCGAAGGCCGGGGAGTAGCAGCCCGCGCATCTCCTCCTAGAGTCAGCTCCGCGGGCGCAGGGGCGGGAGATGCCGGGCTCCGTGACCTGCCCAGCCTGACTTTCGCAGTGGCGACGCCGGGCAGAAGTTGCAGATGGAGGCGTCGGTTGCTGCACGTCCAAATGCTGTCGTTTTTGTTCCCCAAGTCTGCTCGAGCCGGGAAGGGGCAGGGCAGTGACTGGAAAGCAGACCTGCCGGGTTCTGGTAGCTGAGCGGCGGCGCTGTCATAAACGATTATTTGTGTGCAACACCCAAAGTCTGGAGTTTTGGGCTGGGAAGAATTGGGTTATTGCCTTGGTCAGTTTTAACTACCAGACGGAGAAATGTCTCCGTCAGTCTTAAAATTAGGCAGCTCGGCTTAGCTCTGGCTTGCTGGTCACCAGCCACGTATCCCTTTATCTTTTTACGTGACTGGGTTAAAGAGACACAAAGAGAGAAATGACTTTTTCCTCCTTCATTCCAGTATAATTGGGACATAGTCCATTTTGGCTCAGGATTGGAGTTTCATGATGGGAGGACAAATCTTTCCGTCTTTGCTCTTGACTCTGAAGAATAGATTCTTAAAGAAACACCTGAGGGACCATTCTCTCTTTCACCGACCTAAAAATAAGAGGACTTACAAAAGCGAACAAAGAAAGAATTCTTAAATGTCTGGGGCAACTCGCGGTTATGTGCAGGTCTTTTTCAAAGGCTTGAGGAGGCTGTACAGTGAGAAAGTGGGAGAGAGGCCAATGCAAGACCTTGGAGACCGCAGAGCTGGGAAAGCCTGTGTTTTCCTCCTGCAGGTCTGGAATAACGTGGGTGAGAGTATGTAAAGCGCACTCCTTCCTGCCGCGTAACATGGAACTGCTTTTTAATTTTAGCGTGAGTTGTTGGAATAAAGGCAGTTGTGTGCTTATTTTGCCAGCTCACCCTATCAAATCTGTAATGTAATCCCACGAGTTTGGCCTCTTTCCCCTTATTCACCCATCATACCCACCTGTCTGGAATCATCTACCAGGTGGTGTAAAGCTTCAAGGAATATAAAACCCAGAGAACGACCTGCACTGGGGTAACCGGTAATCCTCTGTATGAACCCTGTACCCCACAGCAAACGTGGGAAACAGGTGGAATAAGGCTGCGTGGAGGACTTGCAAACACATCCCTGTTTTAGCACATTTAGAGTATTTACTTGTTTACCAAGAAACCGAAATATCCTGCTTTGGTAAGAGACTTGTCTTGCAAAATACACTTGTGTGACCAGAGTGGTTAATGGTTTTCCCGAATACAAAGTTGGCCTTCCCCCTTTGAATGACGCTTATTGGTATGTTTAATTATCTTGTGCAGTGACAAGTGGAACCAAGATCCTCAGGCAGGGAAAATATGGCAAGGAAAGGTGACCCTCACGTCAGAAGGTAAGGAGGGAGCTTGCGAGCTTGCCTGTTACTTGTGCTTGTGCTGTTCAGTATCCCTGCTGCCTCCTTTCTTGCTCGTATAGAAATTCTGGGGATTCGTGACTAGAGTAGGAATATGTACACTGAAATTTAGAAACGTTTCCTTAACTGTAACAGCAGGGGCACACACTCAGGCTGGAGTGAGTCAGTGCGGTAGTGTAGGTACTGTCTGCGCATTATTGTTCTTAATCTTGAGACTGTGTCCTGACTGCAGATGGATTCCTCCCTGGACAGAGCTGGGAACATGTTTTCTCTCTGCTAACCAAGGATGACCCAGCATCCCCAGGCAATAAATTGGAAAGGCAGCTGTACAAAAGACAAAGATTTCTGATCTTAAAATAGAGAAACCCTTCCCATTAAGGGTTAAAAATCTTAGTGACATGAATTTAAAGAGCTCAGAGGTCTGATTCCTTTTTCCCCTGAATTCCTTGCAGGATGACTGTGTCTTGTGCATTACTGAGATGTTTTGGGTGGAATCTCCTGTATTATCTAGTTGTGTTTTAAACACTGAACCCTGAACAGGAGACGTCCAGAGAGAAAAAGAGAGAGAGAGAGAGAGAGAGTGAGTGAGAGTGTGTGTGTGTGTGTGTGTGTGTGTGTGTGTGTGTGTGTGAGGTGGAGGCAGGATGGGTTTCCCTGTCACCAAAGGGCCATCTGCAGCACCCCTTCTGTGGCCCCTCTCTTCCCACATTTAGTTCACACTGTAGCAGGCACAGTGACCCCACACCACTTTAGGATCCAGACCCAGCCTGGCACGGTTCACTCCCTTCCTCTGTTCCACTTCTGTCTGTCCTGTGTCGCTCTGTTAGCAGAAGCTCCAAAGCAGAGCCGTGGGTACCTGGCCCCAGGGCTCTGGGTAGGCTACTGCCAAATTGATGACCAAGCTGTTTAGACTGAGTTAAATGGGCTTGTTTTCCACGGGACTTTTCAGAACCTTTTCTAAGCCAGCATGCGTATGAAAAGTAAGGCGTGATAGGTTGCATCCAACTCTTCAGCACCTACATAGTAGGAAATGCTTTGTGCTTCTGGATGACAACTCAAACAAGGGGAAAAAAAACTGCTGGCAAGATCATTAGACAGCTGAGCAAAACAAAATCACAGCGAAGGTTTGCATCAAGAGATGGTGGTAACACCACAGCCACTGTTAGGAGTCCTAAACCTGCCACTGTTTGCCATTCTCTTTTGCTGGAGGGAGAGAAGAGAGGAGAGGGCTTCTAATAGGCCCCGGATGTTGTTGCTGCCCTCCCCTCCTTTCCCCATAGTTAAGCACCAGCTCTGCCTCATGTGATTTCGAAGAGCCATCCCTCTGGTATCAGACTGTGACAGTTTGACATCCCATTTAATGAAAGCGGGAGACCTCGGCAGATGGAGGTTCATGCCCCCTGGGGTGGGGTAGAGGGACCTGTCCCAGACAGCACACTGTGACCAGAGGGGACACTGTAGGCTCAGGGGTGCCACCTCTGTCCGCCAGCTCACCCCATCCGCTTGTCCCACGCTCCTCTCCCCTTTGCTGCTACTCCTGCTGCAAAAGGGAGTTGTCATGGCTGCTTCAACAAAGGGGAGTTAATTACAGAAAATGTCAGGCTTTTACAGGGCCGTTTGTCACCTGGCTTTGGGGAGAGCAGCAGCTTTTAGCAGAGCCCCAGAGAAAGGCCTGGGCGTGTCCCTTGTGCAGGGACGACGGTGAGCCTTTACAGTGTCGCCCTGCAGGCCTCATGGAGAACTTGGCGTTCAAGGACACGGCAGAGTGGCGGGTGGCTTGGAGGAGCTGGGGCTGGTGGCTTTGGAAAGCTTTACTTTTTGTTTAGCAAATGGGGCAAATTATTGTGGAGAGTTTTTTTTCCTCCCAAAGTCGGACAAACCCTAATTCTGTAATGTAATTAGTTACCCAAGGGTGGCACGGCTGGGGGAGAGAGTGCAATGGGGACAGGGCTGGAAGGACTTAGATTCTCATTAAACCTCTTTAAGCTGTTTATTCAAAACACATGTGGTTCAGCGCGGCCATCGCTGCTCGTGGGCTGGGTGTGCTTTTGCTGCCAGTTCTTCTGAAAGGGTGGGAGGCGGAGGTGGGCAAGTGGCTCTTATGATGATGCCTGGCACCTGCGTTTAACCAGCACCCCAGTGGGTTCGGGGGCAGTGGAAGCTGAGAAGGGTGGAAAGCTGGGTGGCCACTCCCAGGCGGGGGACTCAGGAAGTTCTTGCAGTTTTTAAGCTTGCCTGGGGTCCCCTGGGGGATGTGTGCAGACCTGGCTGCAGTGTCCAGGGGCAGGGGCCTGGGCATTGCCATAAGTCTGAGGCTTCCCGGGTGATTCTCACACAGCCAGGGCATTGAACTCAGTCAGGCACCGCCAAGGAAATGTTGAGGTTCAGCGTATGCACAGAGCCAGAGCAGACCACACTGAGGTAAGCAGGGCAAACCAAGCTTCCCGAGGCATCCAGAGTCCATGGCCCAGGATCCACCAGTCTTCCTAGTTCTGGCTCGCAGAGACACAGGCAGTGATGCAGGGAGTGGTGGCCTCACCAGCTGTGCCTGAGCCTGATTAGAATGTACCCTCCTCCTGCACAGGTGTACATGAGCCAGGCTGGTCTCAAACTCACAGCAGTCCTCCTGCTTTAGCCTCCCGCGTATTGAGATTACAGATGTGTACCTCCAGGCCCAGCCTGCTCTTTGCATCTATGCTGCCAGAGAAGTTCACATGGAAATTGAAAAGTAGGCTCTCCCACTTCCTGTAAAACCCTGAGTGGTGGCTTCCACTGTGGGCTAGGGGAAGACTGCAGCCTACAGCCGCTCTCCAGGGCCAGGCGTCGTCTGACGTGTGCTGAAGCTCCAGCCCCACAGGCCCTGCTCGAGTTATACAGGGGCCTGTAGCCCAGACCATGGTCCCTGCTCCTTCACCTGAGGAGATCTGCTGTCCCTGCCCTCTCACCCAGGTTACACCTCCTGGTGCTTTCTTCCCTTAGTACCATGTCTCTCTGCGGACAGCGTCTCAGGTGGACTCTCAGAGTCGTGGGTCTCCCTGTTTGACTGCAGGGCCTGCGGACGAGATTGTTATGCATGCTGTGCCAACGCCTACCCTCTCAAATGCGTGAGTGGGTGCTGCTTTTCATGATGAACTTCCAGGTCATCCTGCCGTAGGCTTGTGAGCACCTGTACACCTGCTCGTGTCAGAGCAGCGTGGGACAAGCTGAACAGAGCCAGGACCTGAAGAGGGGTGTTTGGAGAGGGGCTAAGCCATCGTCTCACTGGTTCTGTCTGGTGGGCACCCGTCACATGTGCCTTACAGAGTGAGTCCTGATTTTGTAAGTGTTTGACAAAGTTACCGTGACAGCTTTTTCACGTACTCACATAGATCACAAGGAAGAAAGCTAAGTGGTTTAATATTGCCTAACCCTTCGTCCTGGGCCTTACCCGGGCACGGGCACCTCTGGAAGTTGCTTGCGGGCGTACTTGCCTTCCACGGCCCCACTTTGCCCTGCCTTTATCTGTCCAGGAAAAGCTGCCAACTGCTTCTGCCACGTGTGTGTCTGAGGCAGTGACAGCCCAGCCACCTGACGGGGCGGGTCGTGTGTGGGAACTCCCCGTACTTACGACACTCAGTGTCCTTTGAAAAATTCAAGCAAGTGCAGTGAAACCAACACAGCAGAGTGCGTGTAGCCGCGTGTTTATTAGTCTCTGCATTTTATGCTTTAAATATATCGTCTATTTTAGAAACCACAAAATTGTGCAGCGAGAGGTGTTTCTGTGAAACCTGGAGATGCATGTTGGCTGTCAGGTCACTGTTGCTCTCTGGCTACAAAAGTGTGTATTGTCCATTCGTCCCACTGTGTAAAGTGGTCCAGCACCTATAGCTGGTGGCCATGAGGTTTAAATGGTTAAACAGCAGAAAGAAAAATCCTAGGTACACATAGTTTGCATTTTTAAAATGTTGTATTTCATTTTTTTTTTTGGTATCAGTCTCTCAGCTTGGTTTCTTTTAATATGTCCCCACTGGCTTGAGTACCAGTGGAACACACAGGAGTGTCCCTTCGGGCTGCTTGTACCACTGGTGGTACAGATGGATCCAATCACTTTTATCAGTCTTTTTGCTAATAAAATGAATAAAAAGCCACGTGATAGGACAGTCATGCATGTACCACCGGTGGTTTAGGCTGCCCAACAGTGAGACATAGGAATTGCAGTCCATCATGAACATGTTAATAAGTCAGTGTCATGAAACTCAGAGAAGCACTGTTGTCCATCAGTGGAGCCTTTTGAGACATCACAAAAGCAAAGTGGGCTGTTTCTGGAATCTTGGTTTTTTATTTTAATTTTTATTAGCACACGTTTGCAGTATGTAATGCTCAGGCTCACTGTGGGGAGTTGGCACATGCGGGTAACGCTCTCTGTTCCTTTGATGTCCCTGCCCCCTGCCTTCCTCCCTCTCTCTTTCCCTCTCTTTCTTGGGGCACAGCCCACTGCTGTGGTCATGTCTGGTGACTGCACTGAGAAGGCTGCAGGTGAAACAGGAAGTCACAAAGGTGCAGGTGACCCTGCTTGGTCACTGAAGGTCTGCTAGAGCGTGTGTCCTGGCCCTTCCCGCCTCAGGGTCCCATTTACTCCTCCTGGTCACCCTGAAGGATGAAGCTTTTGCATCACCAGTGGTCAGGGGGCAGAGTCACAGAGCCAGTGAATGGTGCACAGGGATTTGAGTCAACGCTGGCTCTCCAGGGAAGGGGCAGAGCCGGGACAGCCAGGGCAGCTGGCTTCGGCAGGTGGAGGGGAGTTACGGGCCCCCTGCTGGGTGATAGTGCACATAAGCCACAGGGCGCTCAGTTAAATTTCAATTTCAGGAAACAACAAATAACCTTTTTAATATGTTTTATGCAATATTTGGGACATACACTAAAAATTATTGTTTACCTGAAGTTTAAACATGAGTAAGTATCCCATATCTTTCCTTGTTTAATCTGGAAATTCCATGTGGGGACCTCAGGAAACAGTGGGCCTAGTGAGTGGGCCCTGGAAGGTGGCCCTCAAGTTATCCTGCAAGGGCAAAGGCACCTTGGCAGGTGGTGAGTGCCTGTCACAGGCTGTGATCAGATGAGGCTGGAGAACCACTTCGTAGGTGCTGTGGGGGGAGTTTGGGTTTCAGATGCGGGGTTCCAGTGAGATTCTAGAAGAGACGAGAAAGAGTCACTGCTCTGGGTCCTTGCTGAGTCTGACAGTTAAGAAACTGCCTCTGAGGTCATCTGCCATCAGCACTGCGGGGAGGACAGTTCTCCTGCCCAGGAGTGGTAGCCGGCCTCAGCCAGGGTGACCAAGGCATGTTTTGTCTCTCTTGCTGGGAATCAACGATGACTTTCTGCTGCCGTCCATGTCCCCTGCAGCTGCTGTAAAGAGTGACCTCTGTGACGGGCTGAGGACCAACCAGCGTGCCCCACATCACACCTGGGCAGGAAGACCATGCGAAGCGCCCGGCCCCGAAGCTCTGCCCGGGCCCACATAGGCAAATGAACAGTGGTGAGATGCACAGGTGTTTCTTTCCCTGCTTTTTATTTTTGATACTGGGAATTGAATCCAGGTCTGTGGCATCGAGCTACATGCTCAGCTCTGTTTTGTTTTGTTTTTTCTTTTGAGACAGGGTCTCACTAAGTCTGTGTTGCCAGGGTTGGGCTTGAACTTTTGATCCTCCTGTCTCATCCTGCAGGAGTGCCGGGGTTACAGATGTGTGTCACTGTACCTGGCTGCTGCTTTTAGATACTCTAGGGATATCTGCACCCTGGCAGCCAGTGAGGGTCTTAGATTTCCTCAGTGTAGATTCTGCCCTCTGCGAGTTCCCTCCAGCAAAGGTCTAGTCTTCAGCAGATGCTCCTGGGGCCATGTAGTGGTCCTGCCCTGGGCCAGATAAGAGCCAAGAGGCAGATGTGTGAGGAAAAACATCTCATCCTAAGTTCCAGAAACAAACAGGCACAGCCTTCTCTCATGATCTCCAGAGAGGTGTTTCACATTTGATCTAATTGTTAAATGAATCCTAAAGCATCACTCATGAAATATGAAATGTTATATTAAACACCAAGCCACAATACCAACTGGAGCAAAGGGAAGACAGTACCAGCATTTGTGTGCATTCTGCTAATTGAAGTCACCTGTGCTTCCTGTTGCCTTTTGCTGAAGTGATTTGCTTGTCAGTGGCGGAGGTGTCTCGTGTTTTCCAGGAAGAGTCATTGAGTGGCCAACGTGTGACAACATGCACCACCAGTGGCTTCTGTTGGCCGCATGCTTCTGGGTGATCTTCATGTTCATGGTGGCGAGCAAGTTCATCACACTGACCTTTAAGGACCCGGATGGTAGGTGTGACCTTTAAAGATTTGGATGGTAGACGTCCTTCCTGATGCAAGGGGCTCTGGGTAATGGGTTCTGGCTGCAACGCTGTCCCCAGGTACCAGTGACAGTGGTCCCAGAACCGAAGGAGGTGCATGCCTTACAGAGGTACCAGAAGGTCATGAGCGCCTTGCAGCAGGGCGTAGTGCAGCTCCCAGTTTGGAAATTCACTCTGCTTCATGTGGAGAGACAGGGCCTTGGTCACTCAGCATGCTATGCACCAGATGGTGTCCCTCCTTGGTGGCACATGGTTGAAGTTCACCTTCAGTCAGTGCTGTGGAAGGAGCGTTGTTTAAGTATGTGTTGTCAGGTTGTCTTAAAAGATCACCACCTCTGCTTTATTGAACAGGGCATTGAGGAGCAGAGGTATAAAGAGCAGCAAATGGGGTCTCGGTGAGCTGCTTCTACCACATGTTCTTTTCCCTTGCTTACCTCGGTTGGTCATGATATCTTTTCCACAACATCAGCGCCCGCTGCTCTGACGGCTTTCCAGGGGCCTGAACTGGGCATGGTGGGTGTGTGCCAGGTGGGGGGCGAAGCTCTGTTCCAGGGCCAGGTGGAGAGGGTCGGGGAGACGTGAGTGCTTCAGCCTGGGAGGCCAATCCTGGGGTCAGGACCAAGGGTGAGGACAGCTTCTCGGCCCTGCGTGGTGTTTCTGAAAAAAAGTTTTATTTTTCTGAGTCCACGTTTGCAGTACTTGATGGTTACATTCATAGTGGGGAACTGGTGTCTGCGCAGATCACATCTCGGTTCCTTCTCTTCCTCCTCTCCCTTGACCCCTTGGGCCCCTCCCCATTTGCACATGATCTGTCTTCCTACTTCCTGTTGTCTTTTATCTAGCGCTTTATTTATACTTTGGGCTTCTCATACAGGAGAAACTGTGCAATATTGCAGCGTGCGTGTCTTATTTATTCACTTGACTTGGTCTCAAGGGGCATCGTACAAATGACTCAGATCTAGCCTTTGTGGCATAGTCGTACTCCATTGGGTATAAATACCATTTCTCAATCCAGTCATCTGTCCATGGACCTAAAGGCCACTTATAAGATCTGTTATGAGTTGTGCTGCTGCAAGCATGAGTGTTCAGGGATCACCCCAGTGGGATATCTTTAAATCTTTCTGGAAGCACGTTTTGCGTGCCCTCCTGCTGACATGGCCCTAGTAGATGTGACTAGGTATCATCTCTGCACCTCGCTTTTTCGGTGTACCCCTGTACTGTGTGACCTGTGCACTGCAGGCTCCTGCTACGTACTGGGGACTGTTCATTACCAGGCACCACCAGGCACGTGGCACTGGGGTCCTGCCTGGCTGTCACTGCGGGTCCCTCCGCTGTCTTCCAGGAGCACTCAGGAAAAAACTTTGCTGTTTGCAGCCTCAAGAAGTGGCGTTACACCTGCTGTCTTGGGCAGCCAGGGCATTGAGCTCATAGTAGAGACCAGGGGTGCCATAGAAAGCCAGGGTAGAGTCTTGGGGGGGGGCTTGCTGTGACATCAGTATAGTCACATGCTACCCGAAGTGACTGCCTCGTTAAGACAGTGCTCCTCACCCTGGGGTGCTTTTGGGGTCTCCTGCGGGACATGTCAGGCTTTCCACTGCTGGGGACCATGTGTACCAGAATCTGCAGGAGGGTAGAACATAGCCAGGAACTCGAGAGACAGAGCGCTGCTTAGAATCAGCAATGTGTTCGTCGTAAGTCTCCATGTGTCCCCTGCCGGCAAGGAAAGCACCACCCTCACTTGTAAGATTGCAGTGATGTGGTTTATTTCATTTACAAATAGGGGCGCATGGAATACTTTTCAGTGAGACTTCTGCCTGTGGTAGCAGACATGGTGGCATTCACCTGCAGTCTAGGCTGCTTAGGAGGCTTAGACTGGAGGGTCGCTTGGGCCCTCGAGTTAGAGACCAGCCTGGATAGCAGACTTTGTTGCCTATAGCGAGACCCTGTCTCAGGAAAAATTAATAATAGTAAAGTAAAGTGCATGCCCTTGGGTTTTACTATTCTCCAGCAGGAGAGCTTTCAAGTGGGTCTGGTAAACTAGGTGTGTTTCTCCTGGATGTGCCAAGATTAATGCTGGGTGTTTTCAGAGAGATGCAGGTGCCTGGGAGGGCTTTGGAAAAGTGAGGGAGAGCTTACGTGGGACCATGGGTAAAGCAGGGCAGCAAGATGAAGGGCTCTGGGATTTCAGTCTGGAGGAAAGGTCTGCAGACGATCTCTGTTCATCTCACTCCACATCTCTGCCAGTCTGCCTCTGCAACAGGAGGCCTCCCCTCCACCCTCTGACACATGGGGCGGCCACGTGGCCCTGGTGGCCTCAGAGCTGGTGCACACTTGGCTCTGTCCCCTTTTTCACAGAGCGGGGTCAGGTGAGGGTGCCATGGCCCTACAGTGTGTGGTAACCTCAGAGAGAGCGAGGCCCTTTGCCATCCAGTTGCTGAAACTGTGGGGTGGTTACCACAGTGCGGCCAACCTATCCTGACTCCTGCGGAATCTTACTCGCTGTGCCAAGGAGCTGGTAGCATCACTGGGGCAGACGTCCCTTGGCTGTATCGGATGCAGGGAGTGAGCTCGCATGCAGGACATCTGGCTGGTCTAGGTGACAAATCCAGGACTAAGCAGCCAAGGGATGTCACAAGTTCTGCGCCCACCCAGGGACTATCAGTGAGGGCCTTGTGCTAAGGTGGCATGTTTTGGCTTTTTGTTTTTTTGAGACAAGGTCTCATTGTGTAGTTCAGGCTGGCCTTGAACTCACTATGAAGCCCAGGCCAACCTGAATCTCATGGTGTTCCTCCTGCCTCAGCCTCCTGAGTGCTGGGATTACAGGCGAGAGCCAGCATGCCTGGCAAGAGCTGTGGACTGGAGAGTACATTTCCAAGGCCTCACCAAGCCCCTCTGTCAGAGGACACAGTTCAGCCCACCAGCAGATCAGGAAACTTAAGAGGCTTTTGGCCATGTGGCCACAAGGGGTTGGAGTTTATTTCCCACATATTCATGGTGTTTGTGCTTTTGAACCAAAAACCCTGTCTTACTTACCTGACACCCAAAGCTAAAGGAGGGAAGGTTTGTTTGGCTCATGGTTTTAGAGTTTTCAGTCTGTAATTGGCGGGCTCCAAGGCAGAGTGGCGTGGCAGAGGGGCATCACAGAGAATGGTTCACGGCCCCCGCAGGGTAATAAAAGCAGCAAGGGAGGGAGAAAAGACTGTCCTTTATATGGAACGCAGGCCACCTGCCCTAGGGAGGGTGCTGCACTCACACCCTTAATTCTGGGGGGACTATGCCAAACCCGTCAGGGTCTGACTTACTAATCACACCCCTTGATCCCAGCATCACACACTCTAGATTCAGCCACCCCTGGAAAAGCTCGATGACCACATGAGGCCTTGGGGGACATCTAGACGCAAATCATCACAAGCCCCTTATGAAATCACACGAGCAGAGAATAGGTGCATGTGGCACGGTGGTCTGCCTGATGGAGTTCCCTTTCCTGTGACCAGGGACCAGAACCGCGGAGTTCAGGGGACCTGGGTGGCCCGGTGGCCCTGAGGCTGCTCCTTTGCCTCTGTCTTATGGGAAACAGCCCTGGTCCAGAATCCAAGCCAGTGGGTGTGCGTGTTTTCTCTACACCTCCTGTTCATTTTATTTCCCTGCTCCCAAGCCGAGGGGAAGGATGTATTTGTCCTGAGGTGCCATAGGTGGGGCATTCTTCCTTTTGCACTGTGATAGTTTCTCTTTCAGCCTAGCAGTGAAGCCAGGGTGGTATTTGTGCAGTGATTCTTCCTCAGCACATTTCAGTGGCACGTTAAAGCAGGAGGGGCTGGAATTTATTAAGGGAAAATAAATTCTGACCAGTGATGGGTATTTGACAGCACACAGTCAAGACTCAACATTAAAAATGACGTCCTGTGGGTCTGGCATATCTTTGCAGTCACTGACTGTCACTCTGTCATGTCTGATGTCCTCTGCCCATCTTGTGTCCACTCTCAGCCCCTTCTTTATGAATCCCCAGAGGACACTGTGCTTGAATGTCCCCGTGCCCCCCCCAGCCCATGTGTGCATGGGACAGGGATGCTAGACCCGGTGACCAGTTCCAGTAACACAGAGATTGTGATCGCTTTCAGAAAAACAGAGCAGTGCTGATTTGCACTGGCAAATCTAGATGTTTTGTTAAAAAGTAGAAACAGCGATAGCTATAACAAAAGGAGGACGTTCTGGAGATACTGTGCACTCCTTGAAGGGCGGAACCCTGTGCCCCAAAGCTAGAGACTCAGTGCAAGAGGCAGAGTAGACAAAGGACCTCTGTCTTCACAGTGGTAATGGTAGCATTTGTCTGTCAGCAGAGAGTCAATGGCAAAAGACAGCCAGACACAATAACCTGTGCTGTGGGTTTATCTAAATCTCACTGAGTCAGGGTTGGACAAGCTGGGAAGCACATAGAAGGACGCTTCACATCATAAAGATGTTAACTTTAGGGGCGATTGGTCCTCAGGGCACTGGTAGGTCGTTTCCACCCCTGTTGCACAGGAAGAAAGGCGGTGGGTGGAGGGTGCTGTGTACCAGGTGGTGGGCAGAGGTCTGACAGCCAGACCGGGCAGCCACGCAGCTATACACGGCCTCGTGTGGGTGTTAATGACCCAAGGGGAGGAGGTTTTGATTTTTAAAATGAAACATGCTTTTGTGTATTCAGTTTTTATACTTCTATTTGATACTTACTTTTTCTCTCTAAGTATGAGATTGCAAATTTTTGGAAGTAAATACTTCTTTGTTTACAGAAAGGTGAAGATGACCTTCACATTCTACCCCAAAGGTATTTGCAAAATCAGCATTGTTATAAATTACTGTCTTGGGAAAGCATGCTTTTGAACACCATGACTTTTTAATGTGAAAACATTGACTTGACTGCTGATTGGTTTTCTGTAAGTTAAAGTTTTTGGTAGGAGGTCATTGTGGAGTGCAATCCATTGTAAGATCTAACACAGAGAGTTCCTGTGTTCTCTTTACCAGCTTCCTCTGTGGTGACATCTTGCAAAATCACAGCACATTACTGGAGGCAGGGAACCTGCAGGGATACAGTCAAGAGATGGAACATTTCCATCACCATGGTGATCCATCTTGCTGCCCTCACAGCCATGCCCACTTCTCCTCCCTCTCCCAGACCCCTTGCAATCACTAATCCATTCCCCTCTCCATAATCTTAGCATTTCCATATATATAAAGTAGGATTGGCTTTTCTCACTCAACGTAATTCGTAATTCCTTGGAGAGTCACCCAACTTGTTGGTATCAGTAGATCTTTCAGTTTTATCACTGCATTATATTCCATGGCTGTTAACTGTCCATGTGGTGAAGGTCATGAGGGCTGTTTCCAGGTCAGGGCTATTGTAGATGTAGCTTCTCTAATCATTTGTATACAGGTCTTTGTGCAAATATAAATTTTAATTTCTCTGGATTAAATCCCAGCAAGAGCAGGTGCTGGGTCAGGTGGTCATTGCATCCTGGTTTTTGCCCCCAGGTTGCTGTTTCTCCGGAGCAGCTGGGCCCTTTCACATTCCTGCAGGCATTATTGAGGGGTCAGGTTTCTCCACCCCCTCACTGCCATGGGGCACTGTCACTATTTTTGATCTAAGCCATTCTGCTAGGTGTGTAGTGAGGTCCCTTCATGGTTTTAATTTGCATTTGCCTCATGGCTAATGATCTTGGACACCTTTTCTGAGTTTGTTTGTTCTCCCTGTAACCTTTTCCAGGAAATGTCTGTGCATTGCCTTGCCCAGCTTTCACTGGGTTATTTTTTAACTGTTCAGTCTTGACTTGTACTCAAAGTGCAAGTCTTTTGTCAGATACACAGTTTGTAAATGTTTTATTCATGTCACTTGTCTTCTTGTCCTCCTCAGGATTTCACAGTGCACAAGTTTTTAATTTTAATGTTTAGTTTTTCAAAGATTTTCACCTCTGCAGTTTAGTGAAACTGTTGGGGCTGAACATTGTATAGCTAACTCTATGATTCATTTTGAGTTTATCTTTGAATAAAAGGTGAGGCTTAGACAGAGCCTCGCCCTTTGGTTAGGGATATCCGGGCTGGGGATATAGCTCAGTGGAATAAGCGCCTGCCTGGCAAGCGCAAGGTCCTGAGTTTGATCCCTGGTACCACCAAAAACAAACAAAGCAAACGGGTATCCCTCGCTGCAGCTGAGTTTTCTGGGAAGACTCTCCTCCAGCTGGCTTGCTTTGTCATGTGTCACCCAGGCATCGCGCTCTGCCTTACCCACGAGTGTGCCTGTTCCCGTACCTCCTCGAGAAGACACCCTAATCTGTTTCCTAGGGTACAGTGCCAAACAGGAGTTTCTGTTCCTGACAACTGTGCCAGAAGCAGGGCGGTTGGCAGAAGAGAAGCACTTTCCTGGGGAACTGAAGGTGAGTACAAGCTTGGTCCCCTGTGACATGGGCACAGTTGTCCTCAGGGAGCCCTGCCCACTGTCCCCACTCCCCACCTGTGCTGTCACCTGCAGTGGTTTCTGTTTGTCACTGTTGCCCGCTCCAGGTCACAGGGCGAGCATCCCGAATCCGAAGTATCCCAAATGTTCTGAGCGCTGACATGAGGCCGCTGGTGGATGACTCCACAACACAGCTTTGTATTGCACATAAAATTATATAAAATATTGTACATAGCTACCTTCAAGCTGTGTGTCTGGAAACATGAAGCTAAATGAATTTTGTGCTTGGGTAAAGAGCTCATTAGGTATACACATGTGTTCTAAAATCCGAAAACACTGGAATTTGAAAGACCGTGGTCCCAAGCATGTTGGATGAGGAAAACAGCCAGTGGCTGCTTTTGCTACTTTTGTACATTTATGTTCATCTTTTAGCTGCCATCGGGGGAGGCAGAAGGTCACATTTGTATTTTATCCCTTGCTTGTGAGGCTCTCTAAAGGCTTCACTAAATCCCTGGCCAGCTGAGTGGGAACCTCGCCAGAGGTGGGGAGCATGTTGCGCAAGGTGAGGAGAAAACTGGGAATCTGAAAAGGTGTCTCTCCCAGAGTCCTGGGGTTTGGGAGAGAAGAGACCTTGGACAGCAGAGAGACGAAATGATCTGGCCTCAGAATTGCATGGGTGGAGGAGCACATCCTGGAGAAAAGGCCGGTGCTCGGCTCTCGTGGAGTCCCAGGCAGGGCCCGAGGCAGCCCCTTTGCCCAGCACTCACCTGCCGTAGCATTGGCCCCGCATCCCCCCTGCAGGCCCTTTTTGCACATAAATTCCTTGCAGTTCCTGCTAGGATGAGGGCTGTGCTCATGAAGGTCACTCTTACCTGCTGACTGCGGTCCTGAGACTGGAATGTGGAGGTCACAACAGTGTCAGGAGAAATGAGATGGGTCAGGCGAGCCTTGAAGATGTTCATCAGCCTGGCATTAAACCGAGCTTCTGTGGCTCACAGTGCAAGATGGCCAGTCAGAGCCCAGAAGAGTGGAAAGTGTCCCTGGTCAGAGCAGGGCAAGGCTAGGGTGTCCTTTTTCAGATGTTGATGTGATAGAGATCCAGGCTGCAGAACCCTTTTGAGACACCAGGAGTTTTGCTCTTGGGTGGAGGCATCCAGGTGCAAGAGAAGAACTCAGATGATTTACAGAGACAAGAAGCCACAGCACCTGTAGAGAACAGGAGGGGCCTCAACAGAACAGGCTAAGCTGCAAATGCCGCAGAGGTAGGGTGACATGCTCCACGCGATGGTGCTGCAGACAAACACTCTGCGTCCAGCGGCGAGCAGGAGCAGTCACGGGTGGTTTATGTCTTTGCTGAGGGGGAGAGTGGCAGAGAAATAACGATGTTACTTAATGAGCAATTGAATGTGAAGTTTCTTCTTTACATTTAATGCATGAGCTCGAAGAACAGTGAAATTTGCCAGTGACAGAGGATTTTGTGGAAATGTCCAGAGAGGTGGTTTGCAGGCGCCATCCCTGGTTCACTCATCATCTGGGTTCAGTTCAGGTTTCAGGTAGTTTGGAGGGAGGATGTCAGGGTGGCAGCGGAAGCATCTCAGAAGCTCCTGGGCCACAGGTGGAGTGGGGTTGGGGGGACGGCCTTGAGGCCTCAGGTTGCTTCTCAGAGGGCTGGGTTGGGTCTGGGGCAGATGCACCACTACAGTGTGAGCCATGGAGGAATTTCAACTCACCAAACAGCTGTGGTGTGTCCCCCCGCACTGTCCCCTCCGCTTTTCCCTCCAGCTCACATACACACAGATGATACATGTGCATGTGCACACACACACACACACACATGCTGTTCAGCTAAGCTGTCCCGGATGTCTTCCAAGACCCTATCGAGACTCAGCAAGAAGCTATGGGCCAAGTGCCAGCCCCAGAGCCAAAGGACCTGGGTTTGAGCATCAGCCCATGCCACTACTGCTAGGGGCATCCTCCCAGCTGCCACACGGCCCCAGGGGTGTGCACTGCCCTTTGCAACTTGAGCTTTCCCATCTTTTCTGGTTTTGAATTTAGCCCTCTCTCCAGAAGGAAGTCACAGGAGCCAGGGGCAGGTCACTGCCCTGGCCATGGTGCTGACCCACGTCTGTCAGTACGGCAGTGGAAGGGATGGAGGAGGGGCTCTGAGGTTTCAGGGCCCTGCAGGAAGTAGTGGTTATCTCTCTCTAGAAGCAGGAGGGAGGGAAGGGGGTGAGCCAGCAAGAGTGGCTCCTGTGTCCTCCCCTCAATCGCTTGTGCCCTTCTGCTCCTTGTCGCCCATAGCCGACGGGGAAGATGCTTGGGGACGGCCAGCCTGTCCAGCCCCTGGTCTACCTGGAGCGCCTGGAGCTCATCCAGAACGTGTGCAGGGATGAGGCCCTAAAGAACCTCTCGCACACGGCAGTCTCCAAGTTTGTCCTGGACCGAATATTTGTGTGTGACAAACACAAGATTCTTTTCTGCCAGACTCCCAAAGTGGGCAACACGCAGTGGAAGAAGGTGCTGATTGTGCTGAATGGTGCGTGTGCCGCGTGCGCTGGCGGGGGACGTGCCGCTCGAGGGTCTGCCTGGGAGTGGGGAGAGCGCTTCGAGAGGGTGGGTCTTCCTGTCCTCCCGAAGGTGTGGCCACCTTCCAGGTGGTTCTCCGGTCTCCTTACCACTGTTGCACTTTATTTATTTATTTATTTATTTTTGCGGTACTGGGGATCGAACTCAGGACCCTGCGCTTGCTAGGCAAGCGCTTATTCCACTGAGCTATATCCCCAGCCCCCACTGTTGCACTTTAAATGTGGGTGGGGCTCATTTTTTTTTTTTACCCTTCCTTACCCTCTTCCTCTCATCCTTTTCCTCTACCTCTTCCTCCCTCACTTCCTCTGTCATGCAACTATCAGCCCAGATCCTTGTGCCTGCTGGCCGGGTGCTCTGCCTCTGAATCCAAGCTACACCCCCAGTTCTCGGTAGGGTTAGTTTAGACACGGACCATTTTCAAAGACAGCTGGCCACAGTCAGGATCTCCTTGCTTTTCCCAGTGGGATCCCCACCTCGGGCCAGCCTGCCCACCCCACTGATCCGTGCGCTGATCCTTTTGATCCTGGGTGCTGGTCCTTCAGACTCTCTCTCTGTCCTGACAGTGTCAGACCAGGGTGCTGCCTGTCCATCCCTTTGTAGTGAAAAGCCCCTCCCTACCCTAGAGCCTGGGAGGTGACCCTGTTCCCTGCTGGGTGGGCCTGAGGTCCTTCACCCACAGATTCAGGGTTCTGTGCCCATTTGGTAGAAAGAAATTGCCCCTTCATTTCCACTGTGTTAGGGATGTAAGTTGGCCTGGTTCAAGAAATGTGTTTATGGAGGAGCCAGTGAAGTCATAGAAAAGTGACTTTAGGTACTACAATTCTGATTATTCACAGCTCTTTCCAGACTGGTTTGTTTGTTTAAACTCCAGTTAGTTTGCACTGACCCGGGGTAATTATGGGCTCTGTCTTGTAAAGTCTGCTTCGAAAGGAACCTCACTCCACAGCAGTAGGACACCTGGTCTGGGTCAGGGCCTGGTGCCACAGGCTGGTGGCCTGGGGTTCCTGTCCCCTGGTCCACAGCTCCCGAGGCAGCTCTCGGGGTTGCTGGTCATTGCTGGCCATGTGCCTCTCCACAGGTACTGTGGTACTTGGGGAAATATGGTGGCATGCGGGGTTTGGGAACCCAGGAACAAGGTCACCAGTCACTGAACACAAGGAATATGCAGAAAGGCTCACAGGTCTTCCCTGGCGGTGGGAAACACCCTGAATCAAAGAGGTAGTAAACTCCCGCTTACCAGGACGGCAGGAGCAGGAGCAGGCCACAGTGTGTGTGCCAGCACCACCTGTCATTCCACTGCTGTTTTCAGGCTTGGTATTTCCACATTTCAGTTTAAAGTTAAGCCTGGTGCTGTGGTCCACACCTGTAACTCCAGCATGCAGAGGGCAAAGCTAGGCCCACCACAAGTTTGAGAGCAGCCTGGGCAATATCCTCAGTTCAAGGCCAGCCTGAAATACAGTGTGATCCTGTCTGAGAGAACTAAAAAAAAAAAATTTTTTTTTAATTTAAAAAAAGCACCTTCCTTCTTTGACTTCAGCACCTGCTGCAGTCAGGTGCTTGGCAAGAATAAAATGAAACTGGTTCTCAGAGGCCCTGTGTTGTCCACCTCACTGTTTCCTGAAGAAGCTCTCCTCGGAAATCTGCAGCTGTTCCTAAAACAGCACCGGCTTTTCTAATCTCTGTGCCCCTTCTCATTTCTTAAGGCCTGCAAACAAGGAAAACAAAGGATCAGGTTTGCCTGGTCACCCGCGGAGGCACGGGGTGCTGGTGGCTGTCACTGGTTTTGTCCTTCAGCGCACCTGCAGACCGGGAGAGCTGGCTCTTCCACCCACTCTTGGCTGGCTGTGACGCCACCCACGGTGCCTGCAGAGTTCCGTCCTGGGGCTTGATGGGGAGGAGTGAGTGAATGAAACAAGCCGGCTGTGGCCACTGGTGGGAGAGATGCCCTGAGGGACCCTCCGTGCCAGGACGCAGGCTCTGCAGCGGCTCAGGGGCATGGCTGAACCCTCCTGGCGTGCTGACTCTTTGTCCACACCAGCAGAAGAAAGGCTGGCTGAGCGCCCAGCCCAAGACAGACGCCTCTGCCCAGGTGCCCCGCAGCAGCCTGAAGGACAGACCGTGGCTGCTGGTGCCCTGCCTCATGGGCCACTCCTGTCCCAACTCCATTTCCTGCAGACCATGGTGCCCATAGCTACAGCTGGATTTTCCCAGCGTCAAACACCTTTGCTACTCACTGGTCCAGACTGCCCAGAGGGCTCCTGAGGACTGCTGCCAGCCTGGGGTTGGGGTCAGGTGATCCCACACTGCCATCACGACCAGAGCAGTGGTGTTGTACCCAGACTTCTCCCTCCGGTGTCTCCCCAGGGTCAGAGGAGAACAGGCGTTACTTGTTTCAGGACTTGTTTGCAGGCCTTGTGCTTTCTTCCTGTTTTATGTATTTTTTTATGGTACTGTGGTACTGCAGATTGAACTCAGGGTCTTCGCACTAAACAGTTTCTTCCTTTTTTAATTTGGAGATAAGCTCTTGCTAGGTTGCCCAGGCTGGGCTCCAACTTGGAATCCTCCCGTCTCAGCCTCCCAGAGTGCCGAGCTTTCTTTAATGGCAGTGTTAGCCCAGGTGCCCTGCCAGAGGTAGGTGCTGTCTGTGTTTCCACCCCGCTCCCTCTGCTTCTCTTTTCCCATGATCCTCTCTTCCTCCAGTGGACTCGAGGATCACCTGACACTTGTCTTCCCCCTCCTGGCTGCCAGCAGGAGGAGCTGGGACTCGGAGGCACAAGCATGGATGTTGGGGATAGACTTGCCACGCGTGCCCGGGGAGCAGGGGGACCCAGAGGAGATAGGTGGCAGCTTCTTTAGAAGCCATGCTGAGGCACTAAGCCGCCTTCCCTGCTTCCCTCCCAGGAGTCTTCCCATCCATTGAGGAGATCCCGGAGAATGTGGTGCACGACCACGAGAAGAACGGCCTCCCACGCCTCTCCTCCTTCAGTGAGGCCGAGATCCAGACGCGGTAAGAGCAGGGTCTGCAGTGGGGACCAGGGGAGGAAAGTGTGCCACGGAGTAAGTGTGATACTCCCTAGGCGCAGCTTGTGCATGCTGCGGACTGGGCCCTGCTTCACTCTGAGGGATGCAGACGGAGCTGCTGCCTTGGTGTTGAGCAGCCACCAAGCATCCTGAGGGTGTGGACCTGAGCCCTCATGAAGATCTCAGGACATCTTTTGCAGCCTTACCATCATGTCTCCCATTAATATTTATCCTGTTCATAGGAATGAGAACAGGTGTCATGGTACAGGCCTTGGGAGGCTGAGGCAGGAAGATCAATCTATCTCAAAATGAGAAATAAAAATGGCTGGGCATTTAGTTTAGCACAAAAACCTTGAAACCCTAGCACTATAAAAAGAAAGGGAAAAAAGTCTTAAGCATAACTTTCTGTGGCTTCTGCCAATGCTAGCTTACTCAGAGTTCTAGACTTAGAAAGTTTCTTGAAGGTTTGAATTATTTCAGTCATTAATAAAACATTGATTACACAGTCTTCCCAGGGAGAGTATGGTGGCTGAGGACAGCTGAGTTTTCTGAGCTTCTGTTTTCCCACTCATGCCAAACTCTGAGGAGGAGAGGTGCGGACCCAGCAGGCCGTGGCCTAGTAAGGCTTCCACGGGTAGGGAATGCCTCACAGTGCATCTCAGTTCAGTTATTTTCTCATTGCTGAGACAAATACCCAATACCCACAAGTTAAAAGGGAGAGGTTTATTTTGGCTGACAGTTCGTAGAGGTTTCAGTCCATAGTGGTCTGGCTCCGAGGCAGGGCCACACGGCACAGGGGCCTGGCGGGGAGAAACAGGCCATGGCAGGGCGGGCAGGAAGGAGTGAGCCGTCCTTTCTGTTCTTAGTCCATTGAATCTATCAGCCTATTGGTTGGTGCCACCCACCCCCAAGGTGGGTCTTCCCTCTTCATTAAATCCATCATCCACACCCAGAACTATGTCACACCCATCAGTGGACTGACCCAGTATCATACACACATGGTCCAGCATCACACACCCACGATCCAGTCAGTCCCAAAAGCCCCACCTATGAGGGTGTGTGACTTTGGTTGGGGGGGCATCTAGAATTAAGCCTTCACACACTCTTGTGGCCTTTGAGAGCATCGAGTTAACCACCTGTTTGCTTTCACTGTTTTCCTTAGATTGAAAACATACTTCAAGTTTTTCATTGTAAGAGATCCTTTTGAACGACTCATTTCTGCCTTTAAGGACAAGTTTGTACACAACCCCAGGTTTGAACCTTGGTACAGGCATGAGATTGCCCCGGGTATCATCCGGAAGTACAGAAAGAACCGGACGGAGACCCGGGGGATCCAGTTTGAAGATTTTGTACGCTACCTGGGTGACCCAAACCACAGGTGGCTTGACCTTCAGTTTGGGGACCACATCATCCACTGGGTGACGTACGTGGAGCTGTGTGCGCCCTGTGAGATCAAGTACAGTGTGATTGGACACCACGAGACGCTGGAGGAGGATGCCCCGTACATCCTGCGAGAAGCCGGCATCGACCACCTGGTGTCCTACCCGACCATCCCTGCAGGCATCACCGTGTATAACAGAACCAAGGTGCAGAGCTACTTCCTGGGCATCAGCAAACGGGACATCCGGCGCCTGTACACACGCTTCGAGGGGGACTTCAAGCTCTTTGGGTATCAGAAACCAGATTTCTTGCTAAACTAATGTGTAGGATCTGTGAATGCAGATATCTGTACTTGCACAGGGGACAGCCGGGTGGAGATCTGAACACAGGAAGGACTCTTCTCAGTCACACCCCTGCTTAAGAGACTCCCTCAGTATTTGGTCCTGGGAGCAAGCGAGGCTGTACCCTGGCAGCTTCACCTGGCTTAGGTGCAAGATGCTGAGGGCTCCGCCCCCACCTGAGCTGTATCATCAGGACACCAGTGGCCCGTGCCATTTCCCGAAAGAGATGTGACACGGCGTCAGGAGTTTCCTAAGTGGGAGTCACACCTGTGACTGTCCTGGCTGGACCCAGCGGTCACATGGGGCACTGGTGGATGGCAGGACCTGAGGACACCCAACAGAGGAGAGATGGAGAAACAGGCACAGCAGACACCCCCGAGGCGCACAGGATCGAACCTGGGTCGGGAAGTGACATCTCTGTGCCACTCGTTCTCGTTGCCAAAGCTGTGCGCCACGTGACCCTCTTCGTCAGCATAGTTTTGGGATGTGAGCGGGAGGAGGTTCTTTCCATCTGAGCAGGGAACACTGGGGCCTGAGAAGGATCACAGCACGGGAGACCACTGCATCCTGCCTTGCACGCTTCCTGTCTTGATGACCATTGAGGTGGGCAGCAGGGCTCCCACACCTCCCTCCGGCACTCCCTCTTCTCGGAGGGGAGAAAGAACTGGCCATCTGTCTGACAGAACAACAGGAGGAAGCCAGACACTGGGGGGTGCATGGCAGCGTCGTGCGATTCACTGCGCTCCACTAGCCCAACAGTTTTTCATCTCCGCTAGGTCGCCACCCCCAGACCCTTTTCTGATCGTGCCACCGTCCTGGACGAAGTGGCCAGGAGTTGGGTCGCCAAGTTCACCAGCAATAAAGCCTCCAGCGAGGTGTGCTCCAGGCACAGAGGCAGCCAGGTAAAGAGCAAGCCACCCTGGCCATTCCGGACCTGACTGTTCCAGACAGCATCCCTAAGAGTTGGTGGCACTCATGTCTGTACTGACTGTGAGCCCAGGTTCGGAGGAGGGAGCCGGGCTGCCTCCCCCATCCTGAATTTGTAAATGTGAAAGTGAAATAAAATTTAAAATACGTGCCAATCCAGACGTGTGCTGCAGCTCCAGGGCAAGGTGCTCTGGGTCGTGTGTGACGCCCCCCAGGCCTGGTGACAGGGACAGGACTGGACAGAAGTGAGACTCAGCCCTTCACCCTCGACTGTTGCGCCAAGGATGTGACGTTGAGCTATTTTTCTATAAAGTTTCAGTGACGTCTCCTTAAAACCATGTCAGACCTGATGAGCTGATCGATTACCTCCTTCCTGTTTGAAAAGTCACAGTGAGAGAAATGTATGTGAATTTAAGGCCTTAAAGTTAGTCCTAATTAAAACAGCTTTTTCTTTCAGAAGCAAAAGCTTGGTATGTGGGTTAGTTTTGGTTCTGTGTCTGTTTTTGCCCTCTCCTATGCCACGTGGATCATTTTCTTGAAATATTTTGTTAAACAAGTAGAGGTTGCTACCAAAATACCTCATGGACATCTCAGTGTGTCCGGTGCTAAGGCCACCCCCACCTGCTGTGGCTCCTGGCCCCAGGCCTGGTGCTGGACAGCAGTGCCCCGAAATGGTACTACCTCCCACTCCTCCACAGAGGTGTGGGATCTCTTGATCTGATGGCCTTGAAGCAGGCATCCGCCCACCTCTGTCCCCACAGTTACTGGAACAGATCTTAGGTGTAACAAATGTACTTTTGAGGTAGGATCTTCTTTTTTTTTCAACTTACAATGGCTTTATCAGAAAGTAACCAGAAAACAGAACATGATGCCACGTCTTGCAAGCAGCTTCCTCACACCTGTGCCAGTTTTAGATCTTACAGCTCAAGAGGGATTGATGTTCCAATCCTGTCGGAGCAGCAGACCCTGTGGGGTGACAGTGTCAGCCCACAGCTCAGAAGGCCGCCCCTGCCTTTGACGTGGCACTCCCTCCCCTCCAGGGGCTGCCCTCACGGTTCTGCCTGGCTCTGGTCTCCCCTTTGGAGCAGGCAGAAGAGGCCTCACCACTGGCCTCTGGACTCTGGAGCTTCAGTGGTCGCAGCAGCTCTGATGACCTGCGGCTTCTGCTGTGTCTTGCTTGCCTTTCTCAGCAAATGACAGGTGCTTGTGGCTCTCCTGTCCCATTTTCTGTCCCCATCACCAGTGCTGGATGGCGGTGTTGCTGCTGCCGTGACCTGTTGTGGTTTCTGTCCAGGTGGTGAATCAGAACCATACATCACACATTGGTCTCTGTAGCAAATGGTTGGCTGGCCACATCCTTGGTGTCTCTCTGAATCTGCTTTCTTACTTTATTTGTAATATGAATAGGCTGAGAACGTTCCCAATCTTTAGAGTCTTGTTCTGTTTTCTTAATAATTGAGCCTTGAAGTCATTTCTTTCTTCTTCCATTTTGCTATACAGATGCTTCTCAACTTGCCATGTGGTTACTTTCTGATAAAGCCATTGTAAGTTGAAAAAAAAATCCTACATCAAAAGTACATTGTTACACCTAACATGAAAGCTTCAAGACGCAGTACACTGTAGTCTCTGTTGCTTCCCCTGTGGCTGGAAGCCACAGTTCAGTGTCTGCCCAGATCGCATATGGCTTAGTTGGAAAAATATCAAAATTCAAAGCACAGTTTCTACTACATGCATACTTCTTTCACATGATCATAAAATTTAAAAATCTTAAGTTGAATCCTTGTAACCCATCTGTGCCAGAAGTTGGAAGGAACCAGACATGTCTTCAACACTTCGTCTAGAGATTTCAGCTAAAGATGCCGTTTCTTCACTTGCAAGTTCTCCTTTCCACAAAATGCTTGGACACAAACACAACTCATCTGATTCCCTACCCGTTTAGAGCAATGATTGCTTTTCCTGCTTCCCAAACCGTGTTCCAGAAGGCTCTTCAGAGTGGCCTTCCCCCCGCCACATCTCCATCACTTTCTGTTCAGGGTGTTTCACTCTTCTGTTCTCCTTTCTTCCTAAGCCGTCCCCAGAATTGTCTTTCATGCTCGTATTTCTAGCTCGTAGCTCAGAACTCCAGCCTGTGTGCAAAGCCCTGTGCCCAAGTTGCTTCCATGATGTTAGACGTTTGTTTCAGCAGCATCCCATTTCTCCTCTCCAATTTCTGTCTCAGTCTGGTCATCTTGAGCTATCGTAAGGTATCAGAGACTGAGTCTAAACAAGTTTATTTCTGACAGTTTCAATCTGGAATGCCCAAGATCGAGGTGTCAGCAGGTTCAATTTTTAGTGAAGTTCCACCCTGGCTGGCAGATAGCTGCCTCGCTGTGCCCTTGCATGACAGTGTGTTCCCTGATCTCCCTTCTCAGAAGGATCGTAACACCCCCACAGGAGACCTGGCCTCATAACCTCACCTATGCCAGTTGTCTCCTCAAGGCCTCACCTCCATGTACACACTGGGGATTAAGAGCCAGTGTGTAATTCAGGGGGACACAAACAATTAGTCCATAACACTGGTCGAGAGGACAGAGTCTCCATTTACCAACGCAGCTCCTGAGCATAAAGACTGAAGGTGCTGCTAGTGTTGAGCTGACTTGGGGTGCACGTACAGAGGATTGAGTTTTCCATGTGCACACTCATCAGCACCCCCAACTGCCCTTGTGCACCACAGTGTGGCTGCAGCAGGCTGAATTTCTTCACCACCCACCTCTGCTGCCAGCATTCAATGTGGGAGCCAAGCTGTGATCTGAAGCCACCTCAACCTCCATTGCACCCCCAACAGCTCATAAAACGATCTATTTTCTGTCTTCTCTATTTCAGTTTTAGAGGATGAGGATGCTAAATGAACACCTCGTCTCCCACACACACGTGCACAAAATTGCCCATTTCAAAACACCTCCTCTTTTTTTTTGTACCAGGAATTAAACTCTGAATGGAATTGAATTGCCAGTCAGGCGCTTATGCCACTGAGCTATATCCCCAGCCCCCAACACCTCTCTCCTCTTATTGTCCCCTTTTTCCTTAGAAAAATGCCCAATGCAAAAGGACATCAACAACTCTTACTTCATCTTACAGTAAGTTGTAACATACACCTTAGAACCTTTTATACATAATAGCAAAATCGATCTTTGAACATCAGGCAGCTCAACTGATGTCAGGTCACGCTGCTGTGGAAATTAAGGTATGCGTTCTCATTTTGATCCAACTGACTTGGCTCTGCTTCCCCTTACGTCTGGGAGGCCCAACTGAACTTGTTCAGGGACACAGACTTGAAGAAAGAGAAACATAGGCCTCCCAGAAAACCCGAATGAGCAGGACAGAAGAAAGGACGCATGGCTGCCCATCCAGTACACTTCCAGTGCATGAAATCTGGCTGCACACAAAGATTAGAAGCAGAGTTCTGTGGCTGGCAGGAAATTCCCCTTCAGCAATGATTCAAAGTCTTAAAACCTGCTGGCAATCCAGGTGCCGAGGAAAAGAGCATTCCTTTTGCCTTCCTCCCAGACTCCCTATAAAAGTTATGGATTTGGACCACTGAGCTTAGGGATACTTAGGTTCTATATCAATAAGGAGCTACAGTTCCTAAGCTTACAATTAGTACTCGTGACCCTCTGTAAGTATACCTGCCTCAGCAGCATTTGGTGGAACTTTGGTGTGGGGTTGCCATAAACCTAGAATTCCCTCTTGTGGTCTGTGGCTGGGCCCCTGATTCGTTGCTCAGACCCTGAAGTGGATTGCGGACCTGTGCTTTTCAGAACTGCAGACAGGCCTGATGATGGACCTAGCCCTCTTGGCCTGGGTTTCAGATGTAACGCAGAACCGGTTCCACCCACCTTTCCTTGATCTGGCTTTCTGCCGCCTTAGATGTCCCTGCTTTCTCTGGAGCTTTCTAGCATCTGTCACCTTCTGGCCCTCCTTCCACCCCTCTTGTCAGAAGCCTGACCCGCATACCCTCAGTAATGCGGTTATTTTGCTGCCCGGGTTTTGTCATGAGTGATTTAAACTAGTGTTAGGGTGTATATCAGGATGTTCCCCAAAGCCTCATGCAGGCAGAGGTGGGGCTCTGGGGAGGAGACTGGGCCATGGGGTGATGCTCATCAGGGGAGGAGTCCACTGGTGAATTTATAGCTAAATGGGATGTTGGGAGAAAGTATCACTGGGGTGTGGCCTGGAAGGGCCTAGCTTCCTCCTCTCTCTCTCCCTCCCTCCCTTCCTCCCTCTCTCTCTCTCTCTCTCTCTCTCTCTCTCTCTCTCTCTCTCTCTCTCTCTCTGCTTCCTGCCTCAATACCATGGGCTGTGTCTCCTCTGCAATGCCACCCTGACTTGGAGCCAGCTGACTATGGACTGAAACCTCTACAAAAGGTTGAGTCCAGATAAACCTGTCCCCCCTTATCTGATGGATGTCAGGTCTTCTGTCCCAGCAAGGAGAAAAGCACTAAGACAACTAGCAGGCCAAAAGTACATTCCTAGTCAGTATGTCAACTCAGTAAATGTCAAGTTCAGTTATCAAAATAACTTGTAGTTTTTTAGGACAGACTCTTAATGGACCTGGAGCTAATATCTTTTTTAAAAAAGTGATTTCTGTCTTTTGTTCTTTGACTTAATTTACGTAATTTATGAACCATGAATTTTACCTTTTGTAAGTATACAGTTAGATGATTGTGAGTAAATGAAAAATTATGTAACAATTATGGCAATTTAATTTTGTCTGTCACCCAAAAAACATTTCCCAAATGCCTGTTTGAGGTTAGCCTTCAACCCAGGCAACTGTTGAGCTTTCTGTATCTATAGTTTTGCCTTTAACAGAATTCCACACAAATGCAGTCTTACAATACAGTACATAAATTCTTGTGTATGACTTCTTTACCTTAGTGCCGTGACAGCAAACCTTTTAGACACAGAGGGCCAAACTGCAACCCAAAACCCACTTACCACAAAATGCCAACACTGCAATTAAACCTGAACACTGAGATTTTAGATTAGAAAAAATAACCATTATCTGATGCTCGGCTGCTGGGGTGACTTGGTTTAAGTGCCGATGAAGACGGCTCTGCATGTCCACTCCAGCATGTGTGCCATAGGTTCGCCACCACTGCCTTAGGGTACGCAGCCTGTTAGGGTCATTGTGTTGTTACATTAATCACTATCTAGTTCCTTTTGACTACTGATTGGTATTCACTAAAACACATTTTCTTCATCCAATCATGACTGGATGAATACCTGTGCGTTTCCCGTGTTTGACTGTACCTATTATGGTGCTGTGTACACTTTCTTACAAGTCTTTGTGTGGATAGCTGTCATTGTTCCTGTTGAGTACATATCTATGCATGGAATTGCCAGGTCACAGCGTATTTTTAGTGGCAAGAAAAATCAATGCTATGAGAAAGTTTGAAGGCGGAAAGAGTAGACCCAGTGTCTAGGTTATGCAGAGAATAAAAGAATTATCCATAGGCAAAATGCACTGAGAAATTATACGGACAATAAAGATAATACAAAAATACCAACACATATTCTGGTTGTATCAGTCAGTGCTTACTAGAGAAACCAGTGTAATACAAAGTGCCTCGGTTACTTTTCTCTCATTGCTGAGACAAAATACCCGACACTCAAAATTAAGGGAGGAAAGGTCTATTTAGCTTACAGTTTGTGGAGGTTTCAGTCTATAATCAGCTGGTTCCATGGCAGGGTGGCAGGGCACAAGGGCAACACTTCAAGGTGACACAAGACAGCAAAAGCACCAAGAGCAAAAGTATGGATGGGAGCAAGCCTCTTTTCCCTCCTTATATTGTATATCTGCCACCCACACATGCCCACACCATCTCCGTGCCCTCCTCTTCCACAAGCTGTGGATGGTCACAAAGTGAGGGCCCTGGCCCCCTGCTGAGGCACTTAGTTAAACTTTTAAACTTCTCAAGTTGACACAATGAACAACATCCTAGACCAACAAGGGCATGTCCTTTACACCTCAGGATATAGAACTACTGAGTTAGTTAAGCTTCTAGACTCCTCAAGTTGACACAATGTATTAGTCATAACACGAGGTCTACAATATATATAAGGATTTACAGATCGGCTTACAAAGGCTGCCCACAGAGTCGGACATGCGAGTTCAGAAGGTCTGTTTGAACACTGGGCATCTGAAGGACTCAGTCGAAGGCCTGGAGCTCTGTAGTATCCTTTGTGAGTCTGTATCAGGAGGCCAAAGGGTCTATGGCAGAAGGCTGAAAACTCATCCAAGTTTAAAGCAAAGACTGGAGCTCCTCCAAAGAAGACAGAAGCAACCCTCCTTCATTGCTCTTTTATAGCATTCTGGTGACAGTCCTCCTGGGGTGGGTCTTCCACACCTAGAACTATGCTGAGCCAATCTAGTTGGGCATTATTTACTCAAGTTGATACAGTTAATTTACTGCCACACTGGTCTTCAGCCAGTCAATAGATACTAGATAATTATGGCCAAAAGCTGTAGGCTTGTAGGCTGGGGGCCACCCTTGAAAGGTGCGGTCACCCTTGCCCAAGTGTGGCCGCAGGACATCTGATCTGGGATGGAAAGTGTGACAGTCCTTGTCCTCTCCACAGGATACTTTGTGGCTTAGTTTAATTACCTAATGTGTCACAATTGTAGCATTCCTATTAATGGCGTCTTTTGCTGATCTTATAAAGTATGGAAATGGGTAAAAATGTGATAAAAGTGGTTCCCAAATAGGAAGGTGTTACGGTCATCAGACCTGCCTTGTATTTTATTTTTTTTTTTTTTTTTTTTTTTTTTTTTTTTTTTTTTTTTTTTTTTTTTTTTTTTTTTTTTTTTTTTTTTTTCTGCCTTGTATTTTAGACTTCAGCCTCACACATTTCCAAGTGAAAGATAAGGTGCTAGTTGGTTCCCCAATTGTCCTCCTGGGGGCGCTACTCTTCCTAGCCTAGTCCCTGCTAAACTGATTCCCTTTTTGTAAACCCCCTTAGCAGGAGCTCACCAAGGTAGAATCCTTAGAATCTACCATGATCATAGTTAGAAAACACCCCTGCACTGAGATTAGGCTGAACTGGTGGGGTCAGATTTCCTTTCCAGAAGAGCAGAAAGGAAATAAGAAAATCAATCAACTCTACAGAGAGATCGTTGAAAATCTCTGAGCTGTGAAAATAGAAATTTTTTCTGTTTTATGAAATCATAAGCTTTCAAGCAAACAGTGTAAGTCTTTCTTTCTTAGAAGGCAATTCGTAGCAAAACTCTGCTAAAGCCTGCGGGATTTTGTTAGTGGTGAGGGGGGTGTTTTGATTTAAATGTGGAAGCTCATGCTTTGGTGTCTGTCTGATTTCACTGGAGCCATGCTAACTCGAGCTTGCTCTGAGAAGGACCTACTGTGGGCCCAGAGGAGCTGCTCTGTTTGCAAAGGGCTCTCCTTACCTGCGAGAAAATGGCAGGTGTCCACCACACACAGGTCAGCCCGCCTCAGGCGGAAGAGGCTTCCTCAGGGTTTATTGGGAGCTTCAAAAGAAGAGGCCTCTCTGTGCTTGCTTAGAATTATACATCAGTCTGCATCAATAAAACGCACCTAGCCCACAGCATGCAGTGGGTAAGCGTGTCATGCCACGAACTTTTGTTTTTCTTTCTTTCTTTTTTCTTTTTTTTTTTTTTTGAGACAGGGTCTCACTATGCAGTTCAGGCTGGCCTTGAACTCACTTTGCAGCACAGGCTGGTCTGGAGCTCACAGTGATCCTCCCACCTCAGCCTCCCAAGTGCTGGGATTACAGGCATGTGAACCACACCTGGCATAATTTTTTTATTCAACAATTGCTCCAAGTCATGGAGGAATTAATTATTCTACAAAAAGTTTTCTTGCTTAAGAAGGACCCAGCAAACATAGTAACATCAAGATATTCAGAAAAGGTCGTATGTGTATGTGTGTGTGCATGTACTATGTATGTGTACTTACATAATTTGAGTTGACTTAAGTACACCTACAGCTACAGCTTCCATTCTTGGCAAAGAGATATAGCATCTATCGGTACTTTGTTTTCATGTAGTGCAGTTGGAGTTCCCTTCTTTACAAGCTTTGAGCCCATGCGTGCACTATTGTCTCATCAGCCTGTATCATTTGTCTCTGGATGCAAGGAAACCTAAACACCCTGCTCATTGTCTCTTCACAGAATAAAGGGCGATGGCTTTAACACTGCATGTAGGAACCTCATGTGAAGGTGGGGATGCCTCGAGGGGCACAGCCCTGTAACGCAAAGAGCACAGGGCAGGAAGAGCGTCTTCGTCTCTCTCGTCATGGCTGGGAAACAGTGCCTGACATCTGCACTTTGACATCTGCATTTTGGCTCTTGTTTCAGGAGTCTCACTCCTCTCATGGTCACCCAGCTCCCAAGCAGGAGTACGTGTCACAGGGGCATGGCACAGGGGCATGAGATGGTGGCCAGGAGTGAAGAGAGGGAAAAGAAGAAAGGTAAACCCCTCTCGGCCATGCCCAGTGACTGGTATCTTCAGACCAAGGCCCACCCCCTAACAGCAAGCCAACAATATCCCCATAACCCTGTCACTAGCACAGCCCCTGCTCTGATCCCACGAGGCTCAGGGACATCTAGACCTAAACCATAACAAAGCCTGCTGCTGAGGAAACCTGCAAAGTGGACTCCAGGTGCAGGAAGAGGTGGCCCTGTCAAGCAGAAATGGGTCCAACTGCTCACTGCTTGCCCCAACCGCCCCTTGTAGTCTGCTTTCTTTTCCCCAGATCATTTTGGAGAATGGAAACCAAGATCTAGGGGGTCTGCGAAGCTGGGAGGTCCAATAAAGAACCTCTTGGTGAAGAAGACTTGCCAGGGACACTGGGGGAGGGGTCCTTGAGAGAAATTTGCAATGTAATATTGCGCATACTCAGGTGCAGGGACATCCAAGGGGACAAAGGCCACTGAGCTTCTGTCTGATCGATAACCTCATTACCACTCAGCCAGCGTTCCACCACACTAACGAGGGCTTGTGTCTGCCGCTGGAAGGAGTCCTGCACGTAGAAACCCACACCATGTCCTGGCTCTGTGCACCTGTATCGCACATGGTTCACCTGTTTCCCATTATTAGCTTTTATTACCCGTGAGCCCTGTAAAATCATCACTTAATTTAAAAAAGTTGTTGGCCGGGGGCCAGTGGACACAGGCAGTGGGGGGAGAGGGTAACCATGATGACTTCTTCCGCATCATCGTCCTCTAGCGATTCCTCCCTTGTCCACCACTAAAGGGCACCGACGTTTCTCGGGTTAAACTGTAGCATAAGCACAGTTGTGAAAATGGGGAGCGAGCATTCTCAGTGCTGAGCCAGGGGCTGCCCCCAGAATCTGCCGGGTAGGATGGGGGTTTCCTTCAGTGTCATGAGTATGAGTAATTACTTCATCCTGGTGTGTTCCTTAGTGTTTTCTTTTAGAAATAATAATACCTGCTTCCCCCTTGAGAGGTTATGCTACAAAAACTGGTAATAATTCCTCAAGTTTTAGCGTTGATGGGCTGGGAGTATTCTTAAGACCTCAGGAGCCTTAGTAAGTAATAAAGCTGTAGGATTTAATGATGAAAATAAAATGTTTCGATTTTCCTCTTCATGTTGGAATCCTGTCTTAGTTACTCTTCTCATTGCTGAGACAAAACACCTGACCCCTGCAAGTTAAAGAAGGAAAAGTGTGTTTCAGCTCACAGTGTGGAGAGGCTTCGATTCATAGTCAGCTGCTCCAAGGCAGGGTGGCATGGCAGAGGGCCATGGCAGAGGGGATATGGTTCATGGCAGGGCGGGAAGAGCGCAGCCACAACAGCTGCAGAAGGCCTGGCTCGCCTCTCTCCCTTTATATGGGAGGCGCCCCCTCTTTATATGTGTGTGGCGTCACCCACACCCAAGGCGGGGCTTCCTCTGTCTACCTCCTTCATTCCAGCATGACAACCTTAGTCCACATTCACATACCCTAACCCAGCCACATTTGACACTCTGTGATCACATGAGGCTTTGAGGGGACACGGAGACGCAAACCATAACGGATAATAAAGCGACGCTCTTCGTTGGAAATACTCAGCGCACCCGTCAGAACCAGAAGGCTGCAACAAACAGAGCATCACATCGTTCTCATCACCATTACCATCACCTCTTCATACTGCTCCGCACAGAAGCCACAAGGAATTACAAATCTAGTGACAGGAATTTTCTATATCTGGGGAATACGCACACTATAGTCAACTGCTTAGTGTGTCCTTTTGACAAGAGAGTGAGCCGTGAAATTCGATGCTCAAATGTAAAGGCATAAGATGGACCCAGCTGAGAGGTGTGATCAGAAAGGCAATTAGTTAATATTCTTTCTACTATTATTGTTTAAATAATGTCTCCTAACTACCTATACCCTCAACCCGTGAAAGTTAGCTCACTGTTTGAGTGGCAGGACATGTAATTCATAACTAAAATCACTGTAGGTCTGTGGTGGAATAGAGTTAAGGTAGTTGAAATGAGGTCATATAATGATCGGATCACTGGGATTGGTGCCACATGCCTATAACCCAGCACTCAAGAGGCTGAGGCAGGGTCATCACAAGTTTGAGGCCAGCCTGAGCTACATAATGAGTTCGAGGCCAGCCTGAACTATGCAGTGAGACCCTGTCTCAAAAAGCAAGAAAAGAAAATGTTTGGCTCAAGAGAGCTGACTGAACGTGCACACCTACCACTCCTGCTCTCTGCTTTCATTATTTCTTTCCAACTTTCTTCCTCTCACCTCCCTAGCGAGCAAGTCCTTCTTCTTCCCCCGAAACACTGGAGCCAGGGAACACAGCAAACCAGGATAGTCTTTCACTACCGCTGTGTGAACGGGGCATCTCACGCTTCTTGATGAGTGACACACAATCAAAAAGCATGAGACACATGGGGAAAAGCTGCACAATGAGCAGAAAGAAAATGCCCCAGCAGTAACAGGAAGCCCCAGTTCTCACCCTGACTACAGGATTCCTCTCTTGGATCCCTCTGTAGGCGAGTGTCCACTCGCCCTACTGCCTCCCTGGTACCTGATCGAAATAAACCCTTGGGTTCCCAGGCCAGTTCATCATCTTCCTCTGCCGTGTGAGGCATCTCCCTGGCTTCCTTTGCTCTGTGCTTTCCCTTCCAATGCAACAGCGTTGTGCCATTTTAATTTTCTACCCTCCCTCCTTTAAAAATTGTTAAGGATTTTAATTACCTGTACATTTTAAACCACACAAGATATTTTCTATTGCAGTTCTGTGACATTATTTTATGTACTATTTTTATGTGTGCATTGTCGTATAGAATTAAATAACAATTCTTTTTGTTGTTTGTATTTAAGTAAAAGAATTTTCTGTGCTTTCTAGAACAGACTGTGGTAGTCATGGTGGGATGGACAGGGTGGTTTTCCTTCCTCTGCTGCCAGAAGAAATAAATGGAAGCAAATTGCACTTGCATTTGTCAGCATGGGCACCGCGGTTCAGACTGGCTCCATGTGTGCGCCCTAGCAGTAATTTTCCTTATGACGCAGCTTTGTTCCTCAAGGTAAGAGGTTCTGCTGAGGGCTCAACCACCTTCTGGCCTCCACGCTGCCCCTCCATGGGTCTCCGTGGTCTTTAGCACCCACACCCAGGTAGTAGAGGCTTTTCCCCTTAGGCCACACTCTCTCCTCCCAGCTCTGGACAGATGAGTAGTTCGGCCTATCCATACTTTGGGTCTTGTGGGACATCTCATCACTCAGTTCTGTGGAACATGTGGTCTGTGGGATTTCTTTTTCCTGGCCTGATTTGTTATGTCCATTTTTAGGACGAGATTTAAGAGAAAACTAGAAAACCATGATCCCATCATGGTTTTGCCCCAACTGGGAATCCTCCCTTATAGTTTTCTTCCAAAGCATTCTTCTGAATTCAGCCTTGAGTTGGAGGTCTCGACTCAGATTTAAACCTTGTTTCTCAGTCTGGTCTCTTTGATGAAGCATTTACATTGACTTCCTCAGAGCCTGAACATGGCCTTTCAGAGCGGACAGACTTGAGTTGCCTTGTGTTCTGGGAACCCATGGAACCCAGCTGTGACTGTGACTGCCTGTCCTGGTTAAGCTACATGTCTGTGGCCCTGCAGGCTCATGAGAGAATCCAACCCTCAGAGGTCAGTTTGTCTATCCTGCTTATTTTGCAGATGAAAAAACATAGGTTTGAGAGTGGGAAATAAGCCAAAATCCCAGAACTTTTTTATCCAACCTGAGCTAACTGACAGATTATCTTGGATGACCAGAGCCACAGAATCTTGCTGAGCCCCAGGCCTGGAAGTGCCTTCCACAGGCATCTGTGGACCCAGTCTTGTGCTTTTGTGAGTACAGCCTCTGTGTGTCCTCTTCACCATGGCAACAGATATACTTACCTTTTATCTCAGTGCATCACAGCGCTGCCTTGGGTTTTGTCTGTGTCATTATGATCTCTCTGTCCTTTCCTGTTGTCTCAAATAGGAGATTTCCACTTGTACCTTAGATTTTCTCCCTCTTCCTCCTTCCCAGTCTGTAAGACCAGCCAGGCCCAGTGCCCCAGGGTAACCAAGGCGGAGCCAACTTGCAGAAAACTAAGAACACAGTCCTGACTCCCCAAGAAGAATTTGCTGTGGTTGGAAAATCTCACACTGAAACTTAATTGGCACAGTAACAAGTATCTAAAAATGGGACATTTAAGAGGTGATTAGGCTATGGTTAGGCTATTGGGCACCTTCAAGAACAAGTTAACTTTGTTCTCACAGGAGTGAGTTAGTTATCATAGAAGGGGATTTCTGGTGAAAAGGGGGAGTTTGGCCCCCTTCCTGTTCTTTTCTGCCCTTCTGCTGGGTTACAGTGCCTTAGAAACCTCTCACCTGAGACTAGTGCCCTGCTCCCCGACTTCCCAGCCTCCAGAATTGTGTGCCAATTGAAACTCAGGGTTTTATAAATTACTAGGTCTCAGGTGTTCAGTTATAGCAGCAGAAAAGAGACTGAGCCACAAATTAACCATGACAGGTACAGCAGGAACCTGGCATGGAGGGGGCTGATCTCCCAGCAGATGCTCTTAATTAGGTTGACAATTAGGCAGGTATTAATTAGGATGGATTTGGAACTGTACAGAAGTTGAAAGCCAGCTGGCTTGCTGGGAGGCAGGGTGATGGATCTTCCCTAGGGGTGCTGGGAGGGAGAAGGAGGAGGATCCGGAGCCCGGCCAGCTCCAGTGTCTCCAGGAGTGTCTGGGCCTGGCTGTGAGTGCTGACCAGGAAGGATGGCAGGTCCTGCAGAACCTGTATGATAGGTAATCCACAACAGGTGACCTCAAAACAGCACTGAAGTGACAGCACTGAGTGACTCCATCGTGGCAAAACCGGGCTCCTGCAAACAAACTGGCCCTCGGGTGCTGACCCACAGCTTGGCGGAGACACTGTGCGAAGAGGTCGTCCTGCCTACTCCTCCGTGTTCAAGATGCACAGCCTGACTTCCGGTCACACTCGGGAACATCCATCCCCAAACATGACATGACTGTTATCTTACTAGTAATATTCCCACCTGATCCTTCATCCTTTATATAGCATTTCCATGTCCACTGGCTCTTGCAATCCTGAAAACAATTCTGGGGGTGGGGTTGAGCATCGTCATGGCCGCTGGTGCAGGAACTGGTACTTCCAGTCATGTAGTGACACAGTCAAAACGGAATCCACGATTCCTTATCCCAGGCTGTCCCTCATCTGTCCCTTGCTTCACCTCGGGGCACTGGCATCACTTTAAGTTAACCCTGCTGAGTGGCGGTTCTGAGGGAAAGGAGGTAGTACCTGTTTCCTTTTCCTGGGGAACCACCGCGATCGCTAGGGGGAGCAGCTGTTTGCTTTCAGAGCTGTCCTCCCCGCATTTCCTTCGTGTGTTAACCAGATTAAGTCTAAGCTGATCCTGAGATGGGAAAGGATTGTTTTTATTTCAGTAATAAATGCTATGTATTTGCTCTGATGCTATGCATTCAAAAATTTACATACTTCTCCCTGGGATATGGCAACTTTCCACTCCACTGTCTGTCTGGAGGCTCGCTCTGGACCATGGAGGACGGAGGGGTCCCAAGCAGAGAGGAGACTTCCCACTGAGTTGGGAGACTGAGATTGGAGTGCAGACATCTGGAAGCTGGATGGAACAGGTTGAGCACAAGACAGGAGAGAGGGGCAGAGTGAAAAAGAGGAAGAGCTACAGGAATTTGCATGGGTGTCTCCTTGAGACTATCTAGATCATGAAATGTGCATGGATGGAATTAAACTCCATGAGGTAAAAAAGCAGAGTTAGATGCTTAACAGTTCTCAGAGTTCACACACTCCAAGAAATAACCCAGGGTCACTATAGCCAGAGCACAAGAGCCTCCCTGAGCGTGCAGAGCATTCGGGAGAAATCTCCCACAGCCATATCCTGGAAGTGGGGCCACAGGACCTTTAACATAAAAGCAACTCTAGATCTTTCACAATGAAGCTGTAAGGGAAACCTAAAAATGAACTTAAAGTAGTTTAACCTACTACCAGAACAATCCCCTATACCTACTTAACAAGAAAAAAATCCAGATAGGAAGTGTGATCGAAACATATAGTGAATGTTTAAGTTGAGAATTATGTTATAGGAAAAGACATATTGCCATGAATCCTCAGAGCACTCCATCTTGCTGCCTTCATACGTATCCCAGCATGCTCCCTGCTTGCCTTTCCCTTACGAGTGTGTGTTTGCAATGCATCGTAAACACATGCATCACAGGGAATTAGCACAAATAAAGTCACTCTGGAAGTCCTTTGTCCTGTCTTCATGAGGCATCATTAAAAATAGGATGAATAGTGTTGCCAAGTGCCCACCGCTGGAAAGGCAGGCTCATAAAAATGCGGCAGTGCACCCTCTTCCACCTCACGCACTGCAGAGGGCTCCGTGTGACTTCCGACTCTTTCCCAAAGTTAAAGTGACCATGAGAGGTAAATGTTTTGGACCAATTCAGGGCACTGAGGTAGCCACGACAGAGCCATGACAGACCCACATAACTGTAGCAATATCTTCCTCGTGCAATCTTTTCAGCCAACCTTATGTTTATACTCTAAAGACATCAAACTAAAGGCTTGTGTTTTTGTGGTTGAAAGCTATAGAACCAACTTTCAGGTGCAGAGATATAGGAAGTTGAAAAAACTTATATAAAAATAAGAAAAATCCATCACACTGTGCTTGAGCAAACTTACAAAAGCTGCCAAGATACTATTTCATTACCATGCTTAATGCTCAGATGGAATTGTTTGGTTTTTCCCTGAGCACTTGCTAGATTTATTGTGAATACAATCCTGCCTACTGGAATGTACTAGCACCGAAGTAAACTTTCATAAAAACCAGAAAGTAATCACACAGAATTCTACTTTAGAATTTCTTAGATTTTCTGTAGGGCAAACAGATGTGTATGTCAATAACATTCCAGATAATCCTTGAAAATAAATCTCTTTGAGTAAAACCCATATTGGCCTTTGTCAGATAGAGGAGCTAATTGGACCCAGGTCATAGACTTCATTTGTCAATAAATGTTCCAGCATGGCTGAAATAGTTTGCTTTTTCTCCCCATCAGTTTGTTAAGGGAGGTTCAATAATTGTCAGTGGAAACATATACTGTACACCAAAACAGCACCCACACTTCCCACATAATTCAGTTTTTCTTCTCCCTCGAGCTTTGCTTTCTCTTTTTTGTTGTTTTTGGTTTTCTCCCAGGGCTGAGGTTTAAACCCAGGGCTTCAAGAATGCTATACAAGCCCTCTTCCACTGGGCTACATCTGCAGTACCTTCCTTTTCTTTTAATTCCTGTTTTTATTCAATAACAACTGTTAATGACTCTCTCAATGCATGTCTCTTTTATTTTTGACAATTTGTAAAGCATGAATTTAATTAAAACCTCCTAGAATTATGAGTAGGAGCAATTTAAGAGTTGCTTGTAATGTTGGAAATTAAATGTGTTTCAGGCTTTGGAGGGTGCCCTTAATTCAAACATTCCAGCATTTACTAATTAATTCATAGTCATCTTTTACCTCTACATAAATTTATTCATGCTGATCTAAACCACTTTTATGTCTCACTTTATATTTAAACCTAAGGCTCTCCTACATGGCTGAATACCAAAGAAAGTTGCTAAATTTTATAGCGGCTACTGTAATTAACATGTTGTATGAAAATATTCCATCATACTATTTCTTTCCATGTGTTATGTCCCACTGGACATGAAATAGCAGTCTTTTCTTAAATGCACTGGATTGCTAGCTCAGTCTCATTGGCCTACAGAAATCATGAACTAAGACATTTTTTGTGTACAGCAGTCAGATTGTTACCCTTTAAAAATGACTTTCACAGATGAAAACACTTTCTAAATATTTCTAAAGGCAAATGTGTTGCTTCATAGGCAATCTTCAGCCAAGACTAGAGCTCTGAAATAATGCATAAAAGGAAAGCACCGGGGGCTGGGGATATAGCTCAGTGGAATAAGCACTTGCCTAGCAAGCGCAGGGTCCTGAGTTCGATACCCAGTACCGCAAAAAAAAAAAAAAAAAAAAGGAAAGCACCGAAGAAAGTATTTTCCTAGGAGGAACGTTTCATTCCAAGGCGGAATGGAAGACGTTCAGGGTCAGAGAACTTTCTGGCAGGACCACCACATAGCCCTGCTACAGATAGGACTGCAGATACCCAAGCCCCAGCAATGAATGTCTCAGCCAGCTGAGTGTGGAGTTGGTGGTTCAGACCTGAGACCCGCGGAAACCGCTTGCATTCAGTTCTCGGCTCTGGCCTTTTCCTGATCTCCAGTGAGGTACCAAAACTCCTCATGCCTCAGTTTCCTCATTCTTCATTTTTACCATAAAATAAGAGCAGTATGGGAGTCTAGGGGAGTTATTGTCTTTTAGGGGGAGCATCAGGATTGTGCCTTTGATATTTTTCTGTCATCAGGAGTGGAAGCATCTCAGTACCTGAAGTGCTCAGGTGTGTGTGCAGACACCTCTGTTTGGGCTACCAGCTTTGGAAATGGTCAGGAAGTAGACACAGGTGCTGCCCTGTTCCATCTGCTCACCACAGCATCTGGACCTTCCTGCCTGCAGCTGCTGTAGACCCAGTGTGCTGTCAGCTGGATGTGGGACTCCTGGCACCTCCCCATGAGCACCGTCACAGGAGGGAGAGCCAGGCAGCTTGGCTGTTGTGTGGGAAGCAGCTCCTCCCAGCCCCTTAGTGCCTGAGCATGACTGACTTCTTGCTCCAAATGGTCACGTATGATGTGCAACAGGAGATAATGGGAAACTCATGCCTCTGTCTGTCTCACAAAGGTTGATCAGTTCCTTCAGGGTCAAATCACCCCAGTGAGCCCAGCACTGGATCAGTGAAATCTGTGGCCACGTGGCTTTGTGGGCCTGGGAGAGCCAAGATACACTTCACAGAGGTCTGTTAGGCACACACTGCAGGTCATCCCATGCTAGGAGCTGTTGGAGAGACTGTCACACCTCACCTGAGCCCTGAGGCTCAAGGGGAAACGGACATGGAGGACCTCAGACACAGGGCTGGCTGGTGGAGAGGAAGGACCCTGCGGTCTGTCATCCTCCAGTTGTGCAGACGGATGTGGCTCATTGCATCTATACTAGTGAACCATTTAAGCATCCCCAGGGTATTGATTTGTTTACACTTCAGCCCCAAAGTTAGCTGTACAAGGTATCTAACTTGTACTAGCGCATGAGGGTTCAATGATGAGACCACAGGATGTGGCCTTGTTCCAATTTAGATCTGATGCTAAGTGAGACCATGGTAGGTATGCGTGGCGGCGGCAAGGTATGACTTCCTGTTTGACAGGAACAGTAAGGGTGGACTCCAGCAGCTGGGCACGAGTGGGTTTCCAAGTGCCGAGAAGATCCATGTGTCTGGGGTTCACTGGCTTCAGTTTTGAAATATTCATGTCCTCCTGGAGGATTAAGTCCTATCGATGATCATAAATCACTGCAAGCACTAACCCTCCAGCGCTTCTCAGAGAGTGGATGTCGATACTGTGACACTTCCTGATCTGAAGAAGAGGCTTTGGGAGAGAGGTTCACCAAACAATTTGCCAAAAGAGTGGCTCTTTTCTCTCCTCTCACATAAAGCCTAAGTTGTGTGATTTAACCGGGCTACTTTTCCCTTACAACTCATCAACTAGAGATCCAAGGAACTATTGCTCAGATAGCCCAGAGAGAAAAGGGCTAAGCGTTGATGATTCCAATCCAATTAATCTCCACAAAGAGAATGGGAACTTCAAACTGGAGGGGAAATGGTGGAGATTTCTGCTTCTGTTTGTTAAACTATGTCTAATTCCCAATCCACTCCAGACAAATACTTATATAAAACATAGGAAAGTGAATTAGTAGGAAAAAAGGAAGGGAAATAGCTGACAACATATAAAATACAAAGCCAGATTTTTATTAATTGATTCAATGATTCTCTGCATTAGTAACTTCAACATGAAGTTACACTTCGATAAATATAATCAGTACAAACAACGTTAGAAAAAATAATTATGAAAATTGTACCCCTGCATTGAAATATATGTATCTGGAGAGGTGACTGGTCTGAACACCAACTCTTGTTCATTCTACTATTTCAACCAAGTAAAAACATCATGAGTACAATGTCCACATGAAATGCCCGCCTCCGCCCTCTGAATTCGTAGCGTCTGTACTGATATGCAAAGTGTGCAGAGGGGAGTGAACTTGGCTGTGGCTTGCTGATGAATCTAATCCACCTTAGACTGTCAGAGTGCTGACAAGAATTTTAATGTAAAATGTTTACATTTTGAGGAAGTTTCAAAGCAGTTTTGGTGACCTTGGGATAGTCATTTGGAGCTCTTTCCAAAATGAGACAAAATGGATACAGTATTGGATTTTCAAAATTAATCTTCATTTTTATTGGTAAGCAGTTTTAACAGCTTGTCCTATAAATAATAGTTGAATTTAAATTCCCTTTTGATGAAATAAGCCATTCCTAATCTATGAATTTCTTCCCTTTTTTTTAGTACTGGGAATTGAAACCATGGCCTTTGGACTGAACTACGTCTCCAATACCTTTTAAATTTGTTCTTCCTTCTTTCCTTCCTTCCTCCCTCCCTCGCTCCCTCCCTTTCTTCTTTCCTGCCCTCCTTTCTCTCACTCTCTTTCCTTCTTTCATTTTTATTTTATTTTATTTCATTTTTTGAGACAGGGTTTTGCTAAGCTGCCCAGGCTGGTCTTATACTTTTGATTTTCTTATCTCAGCCTCCCAGAGTGCTGAGAGAGCAAGCATACATCACCACATTCAGCTAATCTACAAGTTTGCCCTGAGAAGTACTTCTGATAAAAACTTAAATTCAGGACGTAGGTATAGTGCAGTGGCAGAGTGCCTGCCTAGCATGCGCAATCGCCAGCACTTCCAAACCAATGAAATTCAAGTGCAATAACTTTTTACAAATGTATGGTATCAAGAATATCACCGGAATAACTGAACACGGTGGTTGGTTTATGGAAAGTGTTCTGCTTCCATGTGCTTTAATGTACACTACTGCTTTGATCTTGTGTGGTAATGGAAATCCTGTTGAGAGTTTTTTGCTTGAGTGGAAGCATTAACATCAGTAAAACTGCAAAGGTGCCAGACAAGCAACCTAGTAAGATGGTCCAGGCACATGTGCAAAAACTGGGACCAATCATTCTGCAGCTCCTACGATCTCAGCCCTTCCACTTTGATGTACTGCAACAGCCAAGGATCTAGTATTTGCGGCGGGTTCTCCTGGTTTCGCATATTTGAAAAAATAACTTTAAATTGAACACATTCTACAATGATGCCTAGGAACCTTTGGCTGAGCTGGCTTTTTTGCTAGCAATTTTTCCTTGAAAGCCACAGTGCCTTATTTTATATTTGGTTCAAGCTTCTTAAGAACTGGGCCAACTCCAGGATGTTTTCTTGTCAGTGTGAGAATACATGCCCATACCAAACCCCAAATCCAAGACCTTCTTCTACATTCCTGCATTGGCAATACCAGGGGTGTTCTGTTCAGAGCCACACCATTGAGTTTGTGGGCTCTGATGCCGTAATAAGAGATTTTCTGTATCAGCTTCATGTCCAAATTGTACTGAAAGAACTGCCATGTTAACTTTGTCTGTATATTCATTTAAGTTGAAAAATCCCACAATGCTTTGGTAGCTTCATCTATTCTGTGAGTTGATTTCCCATAATATTAGTCAGTTCTTAAATACACTGTGCAATATGTCATTGGGAAATTGTTCTTGAGCTATTTCTTTGCCTCAGATTCACCTAACATTTTAAGCAAACATATTTCACGCAGTTTTCCACCTGTGCGTGTGTGGTCTTATTTCCAAGTGTTATTTTATAAGATGCAATTGGGCTACTGTCATGACTACACGTCCTTCAAAAACTAAATTTCTAAATTAAATGACAATTAGAGGATTATGAAATCGCCAGACACCTGCTGATACTAAACTTTTTTTTAAAGCTGCGATGAAAAGTGTGGTAGTTTCTTTCAAAGCCTCTCCCATGCTTTGGAGCCACGTGCTGGTTTTGAACAGCACGCTGCCTGTCTGTTGAAAGATGCGCAAGAACAGAAAAGCAAGACAGGGCATAGATGTTGAAGCTGGGGGTTGGATACATGGAGCATCATTATTTCTGTCTCCCTACTCTTGTGTGTGGTCAAATCTGAGATGATAAGGTTTCGTCATCTTTGGTACATAGTCCTTGCCCAAATTTAACTGTTAAGAACCTCCATCCCCTTCTTTCTGGTTTCTGGGTGTGAATTTGATGAGTAAGTGACTTAAGAATACAAGTGGATTGATTTTTTTTTATAAAGCAAAGTTTTAAAAATCAGAGTTATTTCAAAAGAGAGTTGGAATAACTCGGTGAAGAGAAGAGACCAAAACCTACTCTGAAAATGACTGTTATCAATCAAAGAAAACAGGCAGCGAGGCGTTGGTGCATTCATGGAAAGGGTGCGTTTGCTCTGTACTTGTTTCTTGATCACAGGACTAGATTTAACCAAAATTGTCCCTTTCTCCCTAGAGGAACTGGCCTAAAATGCTCTCTGCCTCCTCAATGAGGTGCGTTCCCCTTCCCTAATTCAGCTCTGCTCACGGTATTCTATATTTCTTTAGCTAGGTGGGTATAGATAGAAAAACATCTCATACTTAGAATAAATTTCCCCTCTAACTACCGAGCAGTGTGGGTTCTGGAATGGGGCAACGTACTGCCTTGCTTTCCAGCATACAGAATAGAAGAGAGAGGGCAACAACGGGAAGAGAAGAGCAGGCTAAACCTTGAGGAATGCCCAAACCCCATTAGCAGCTTGGGGTTTAATCTCCACTGTACCTCTGTGCGGCTGTTCCTCCCTCCTTCCACAGCCTCTCTCTCTGCAGTTCTCTCACAAGGAGATATTTTTAAAAATTGCATCCCCCCTTCCTGATCAAGGGTGCAATTGTCATCTATTTCTCAAATCCTCCCTCCTCCTGGTATCTGGTTCTGCATTACATTGTGAGTTCTGTACCATCCCCAGTTTAGGTCCTGCTGAAAGGACCTGTCTGGGCCCCTCAGTGTCCATGTGCTGCTCAGGCCTGGGAAGGGTGCAAGCTAGGGGCCAGTCAGGAGTCGGCAGTAGCCCCATGGCATGCTGCACAGGTGCCACCAGCTCTTGGACCTGGGTTAGTTGGCCTGGGAAGTGGCCAGGGGTCCAGGTTTGGGGGAGCTTTGTTCAGGCTTAGGGATCGTGTTGCTTTCTGGAGATGGTAGGTCCAAAGATGGCGAGAGCCACTCCCCACGGAGGTGGTGGCCGGGGGTGTCTGGCTGTTTGTGTCTTGTCCAGGACCCCTTGAGCTTTCTGTGGCTCCCCTGAGCCTCCCCTGCCCTTCAGCCCCTTCCTGGCTGCTGGTGAGCAAGTGCAGAAAGGCAGTGTGCACTCCTGCAGGAAAATGCAAGTAACCCATGCAAGGAGACAGTGCCTTGTGCTGGGACAGGCTCTGCTTTCAAGTTTCAACCAGTGTCCTGGAGGATCCCCTTCCACTCTGCGTTCATTAGCTCACAGCCTTTGCATTGAAGGCCAGTACATGCAGTCATGGCATATTTAGCTTCAGATACACTGGCTGGTGTATGTGGTTTTAACTTTTTATCTTCCCTCCCGCTCCCCCAGTACTGGCGATTGAAACCCAGGGCCTTCACACTAAGCTGCGTTGCTAATCCTTTTCTGTATTTTTAATTTTAAGATAGGGTCTCACCAAGTTCCCTGGGGTGGACTTGAACTTGCAGTCCTCCAGCCTCAGCCTGATGGAGTGCTGGGATTACAGGCGTGCGCCAGCACACCGGGCTCATTCATTCATTTCTGCTTAGGTCTGTAACCAGCTCTAGATTCGCTCCTGCCCTGCTCACCACTACCTCTTAACAATGACAATGTGTCACTTGAAGAAAGACCAGATTTCTGTCATTGTATTCAACTTAGATGTGGATGCATTGTGGACAGTTCTTTGGGGTGGTGAGAGGAGAATGGCTTGTTTTCTGGTTTCATAATACAGTGTGTTATTAAAATGACTTTGTGTGCCACGGTCAATATACTTTTTATTTTAAACTTAAGGTGATGATTTTCTCTTTCAGAAGGCAAATACTACAAAATGACTGAAATTCAATTGTCTTGCAGGACAAGTTATGATTTAATAATTAAAGAGATGACTCATCCTAATATGTAAACTGGGCAAATCTTTGCTGGAATGATGCTTCACATCATAAATAGTCACACATCATAAATATGTACAGTTTTGCAACCAACATATCCAAACTCAAACAGGTTGTGTATTTTTACATTTTCCACCATTTTATTGATGTATCTGTAGTGCAGAACAGCATTACCCAATAGAGCTTTAAACCACATATATCATTTTAAATGCTCAGTAGCTCCATCATAATAAGTGCAAAATAAGCAAGTGAAATGTAACAATATTTTAAACTCTGAAACCCAATATATTATTTCAGTAGGTCCTCAGTATTTTAAAAATTGAGATTTTACTTTTCTTAACTCAGCCTTTGAAATGCACTGTGTACTTTGCACTCATTGCATATGCAACTCAAACAGTAAACTGTCATTTGAAATACTTCATCAGTATTTAAGTGTTGGAGAATACAGTATGCAGAAAATCCTATGACTATCATAGGGATTCAAACTGCAACCCTGGAAAATTAGTATCTACCAACTGTATCTACCCCTGGTATCTACCAATGTTAATTATGATCTTGGGCCAAACAATTTCAAAGAGGTGCGTGCACTTGTCTACTGGAAGATTGTGTGTCATCATTAAAGCTACCAATTAAGTAGAAACAGCCCAAATGTCCAGTAGGAATCGAAAGGGAAAATATATTACAGTGTCTTCATGGGACACTGTGCAGGGAGAAAATGAACAATTCTAGTTATACACTACAATGTGGAGGAACCTCACACAGAAAGCAAGTGAAAGAAACCAGATTCAAAGGCTTTTTTTACTGCATGGCTATGCTTATCTGTAAGAACAGACGCATCTTATGCTATAGAATGTGAGACGGTGGTTCTCAGATGACTGAAAAGGGATGAGTAGCTGTGAGCAGGTGTGAGAGGGACCTGGGGGTCACTGGTGGTGTTCTGTTTCTTGACCTAAGTGATGAATACACAGGTTTGTTCATTTTGCGATAGTTCATTAAACCATGTGCATACATTTAAAGATTTTCTATGTACACAGACCTTAGTTAAAAGTTTTCAAAGTATAGGCTATTCCAGTCAATATGACAAATTATACCAAGTATATTCAATATAAATTTTCTATTCAAAGGGTAAAATCACTCCACTAAGGGGAAAATCACTGCATATAAGTTTCTGGTTTATGTTGGAATTTGTTATATAACTACAGAATTTGCTCCTATGGTTAAAGGTATCAGGCTAATAATCACCACAGTTTGTCAGTTGCTAGGCTGTGTTTGATGTTACTGTTGTTGAGAACTGTGCTACGTTAGCCAGGTGTCATACCTGTTATAACCAGTTCTTCTCCCCTGTATGACAACACTGTGATTGTACGGGGTCATAACCGTCACTGTAGTCCTGTACCAAGGGACTGGGTCCTGAGCCACATAGATAGCAACTTCTCTTCCTCCATACACTGGGAAGGGAGGTTCTTGGGATAGACACAAAGACCAAGAACCACCTACATCTAGAAGACATTCCTGAGGAACAGACATTTCCTAGGGAGGCCTCAATCCCAGGGAGAAAGCTATGTACCATAAGAAATCTGCAAGCATCAACACAGAAAACAGAATAAAATAAAAAATAGAAAACAGAAGATGACAAGATACAGAAGCAAAATGCAAAATGCACTCAGGAAAAGTCCAGAGCACAGTGAGATAGAGGAAATTGGAAACCAATTTTCCATTTAAGGATGAGAGGAAAAAGTCATTTCCCTAGTTCAAAAATTCACAGAGAGGAGGGAGGCAAGGAGGGAGCTCAGCTGTAGAATATGTGCTCAGCATGCACAAGGCCGTGGCTTCAATCCCCAGCACCCAAGAAAAAATTATGTGCAATGTATAATATCATGACAAATTGGCCCCAAAAAGAGATTTCAATGTAGTAAAATAAGATCACAGATTTTGGGGAGCAAAATACTTGTGGGTATCCTCAGACTCTGACACTTGTTATTGACCTAATCAAGTGCAGTGGCATCATCCCCGAAATATATTTCTCTATACTGTCCTCCAACAAGGTCAGATTGAATGTGTCGGCCCTCCTGAAGTTGGGTACCATGTGACTAATTATGAATGCAGGTCTAAATAGCAAATCTCTATGTTAAAGAGAATATATAAATGTTTGAAAGAATAATGAACTCAGTAGGTAATTTGGTATCTAAAAGAACCAAATGGTATTCTAGAACTGCAAAACATGCTGCTTGAAGTTGGAAACACTAGAAGTTAGGGTGAGAAAACTCAGAAACAAATTAATAGAAAATATTTAAACTGAATCACAGAAAGAAAAATAAAATAAAACAGCAGAAGAAATATGTGCATGGTGGGGTCATAGAGAGAAGTTCTAGAAATCTATGAAATTGGAGAAGAGGAATCCAAGAGGAAATCCAAGAAGGGGAGAGGGGAAGGGCACAACAGCACAGTTTCTAAGCAACCCTAAATACAGGGGGCAGCGTGACCCTTCTCTTCCTCACAGAACCAGGTTTCCCGGAAATTCTCTCCTGACGCTTCCTTTGTGTACAGGCTAATTGGTGACCCTTCTGAAATTCCATGTCAATATTTTGAAGCTGCAGATGTACATTTTTCTGCCATATCCTTTCTGTACACGAAAAAGAACTTTGAACTGTATAGTTCCTCTTCCAGTTATTTTTGAGTGATTTCTGAATGAGTTCTCTCAGTTTTATGAAGTGTAAGGCTTGATGCCAGTCCATGGCTGTATCATCCTGAGTGCATCCAATCTCGTTCCATCTTAGAAGATAAGCAGAATTGGTCCAGGTTAGTGTTTAGATGGGAGAAAACATTTAGGCATCTATTTTACATGTTTCAGAAGGTGAAATTATGATATGCTCATGTCATAAATGAGTCAACAAAAAATATGATTTTATCAATTCAGTATCTACCTGGGAAGTAAATTTTATTAATTTTGTACTTCAGTAAAAGTAGCCTTTGGCAGGCATTGAGTAGATGCTTCAATGCATTCATTAGAAAAGAATAATTAAAAGCACATGTAAATGATATGTGTTTTTTTACAACAAGAAATTTCATGAAGACTAAGCTAGCGCAAAGGTAGCATAAGATGGAAAGAGTGAAGTGGATAACAGATGCACAGAATAAGCAGAGGTGACTAACAAGCCAGAAACTGGCTCACTGAGAAACCCAGCAAGAGACGGATGTTTAGCAAGGATGAGAAAAGCAAAGTGCGAATGTATGAATGAAGAGGACCATCCTCACCCATAGAAAAGAAGCCACGACGCATTTTGAAACCTTTAGGAAAAGCATGATTTTAAAGAAAATATCAATCAGGGAATTTTCTTCTACTAACAAGGCATTAAGGTCAAGTAAGTTCTCTAAGACTTTCAAAGATAAATTTTCATCTTTTATCACTCAGATCATAGAAAAAAAACAAGATGACCACGCCCTTCTATATGATTAGTGTAACCTTGGTACACAGTCAGGTAAAAGCTGCACAGGAAAAAAAATGCATAGGGTAGTCTTACCTGTCTACATAAACACTGAAATCCCAAGTAAATCTCCTAGTAGGTGAGCCCAGTGGTTTACTTTAAGAATATAAGGATAGTTCTGCATTAGACAAACCCTTCAGGGTAATTCTCTATAACAACAGGTTGGAGGAGATACATCGTGTGTGATCTCAGATGCCCTAAAAGCATTTTGTAAACATCAAGTGCTCTGGCGGTACAGTGCGTACAGGAACAAAGGGAGCTTACCTAACTTCACAGATATTGTCCCTCAGAGACTCACAGCAAACACACTGCCTGTTAAAATATTAGACACACTTTCCTTATACTCAAGAATAAAAGGACTAACTGTCCCTCTTACTGCAATATAAGTGGGAAGAAGCCAAGGTAATTGTTTGCATGGGATATGACTGTTCAGAAAGTTCAAGAGAAGCAACTGGCGGACTGAACTAACAGGAAACGAGTGGTGGACAGCAGCTGGATCCCTGTGGGCACGCAGATTAGCTGCAGGCAAACTCAAACTAGCATTTCAGTAGCACTGTTTGTGAGATTTCCAAAAATCTCCAAAAGAGAAATATATATTTCAAAGAGAATTTAACTGTGCTGTTAGGTACTTTCACCTAATTGGTCAGTTGGAAATGATCAATCTACAATCACATTTGGTATATAACACATGTTACAAAGGCAAATACCATGAGACAAATCTAATAAAACTTTTATATTGCCTTCCTGAAATGAAAATGCTCAATTTCAAATCATATGCTTGTAGATTGCCACTAGTGTTTTACAGTTCCTATGTGCATTTTCTAAGATGAAACACATAAATTCTCATTACTGATCAGAATAAATAGGTAAACATTTTCACTTGATTCTGATGATAGGGAATACTTTGAATCTTAATTAAGAAAAGTGTTTTCCCCAAAAAAAGAGTTCTGTTACCAAAAAAAAGTATTATTGTTATACTTTGAGCTTCATCAATAAAAACCCTATAGCAAGGTGTGGTGGCTCATGCCTATTATTCTAGCACTCAGGAGGCTGAGGCAGGAGGATCATGGTGAGTTCAAGGCCAACCTAGACTACATAGTGAACTCAAGGCAGGCCTGAACACATAGCAAGACCCTATCTCAAAAAAAAAGATAAATAAATACTCAATAAAAATCATTTTCTATCTTGTTGTACAAGCACCTGCATAATATCCTCTGGTTTTCTTTTTGGTCTGCAAGGCCTAAAATATTTACTGTCTAGCCCTTTACAGAAAAAAGTTGCTAATCTCTGGTCCAGCAAGTTACCCATACCAAACAATGTCATTTTAAAAATAATTTAAATTCCATTGCAGGACTCCTGCTATTTCTTTCTTGTTGTCCTGCATGTTTTCTTGTCATGCCTCCTCTGTGTCACACCCACGTGGTCATCATGCATTTATAAGTTGTTGCTGTTGACTACATTGATGAACCCTCTCCTTGCATAAGTCCTTTCATGCCCACTGCCCAGTTACCTACATACACTGAAAGGAGTCATACTAACGTTTGGCAGGACCAAGGGGGAAGTTTGAGAAAGGTTGCAGGTCAAGGATTTGGAGTGATCTGAAAATGTCTGTTAAGATGGGAACAAAGCTTAGGTGTCAAAGATGTATTGATCCAGTAAAAGTACAGCTGTAGTCCTGTGACTCACCACGTGGCATTTCATAGTCATCCTTGGCATCTGTGTAGCTGGGCTTACGTCCGCAATACCACGTGAGTAATTTCCAGTATATCTTCTCTATGAGGAACCTAATGAAAGGAAGTCTTTTTCTCCTTTTTTCTACTTAAGAAAACATACTATAGGTGCAATTATGTGGGTAAATTAGCACCCACCTAGTTATGCACGCAAACAACTTGCATTTTACTTTTCTGTTAGTTTTTAAGCACGGATTTCCTTGTGCATTTTCATGGAAGTTACTTTAAATTGACTTTTAAAGTACCTACTTGTATAAGTTGAGTAGTCAGTCCCTAATCCAAAATACCTGGGTGCAGAGGTGTCCAGAATTTGGAGTCTTTTGGAGTTTGGAACGTTTACAGACTTTGCTGGTTCAGCATTCCTCATTCAAAGATCAGAAATCCAAAATGGTGTCCTGTCAGCAGCTAAAAAGTTTCAGATTTCAAAGCATGCTGGACTCTGGACTCGGGGATGACAGATGTTCAATCTGTGGCATTAAGGTGGTTCATCAGTTACTAAATTTATTATTGAAGATGATGTTGTAGCTAAGTGTATGTCGCACCTCAGTGTCAGTCTGTTCTTCGTGGTGTATTTTAAAGACTTGTTAATCTCACTTCTGTTCACCTGAAAGAAGCTCTGTAAATCATACTCATCAAACTACTACACTCTAAACATGGTGAGACGGAGGAATTTCTATTTTATCTCTACGCTGATTTTCTAATTTGATGTTTTTAATGACTTAAAGACTGTTCTGAAATGCAGCCATTTCTACTTGTGGGTGTTCCTCTTTGCTTCAGCCCCTCACGATCAATCATTACAGTGCTGCGGTTGCAGACTGAGTGACATCTGACCAAGAAGAACTATGAGCAGGTTCTGCAGGACGTTAATGCAATGTGTCAGAGTGACCCACTCTTGACTAAGGCAATGTGTATTTGTTGTCACTGCAGGTGATAAATGTACATTTATGGGCTTTCTCTTAAGAATAGCACAACATAATTGCGAGCATGTCAGTCATGTTCATTAAAGGGTTAACATTGCACACGCGTGCACGCGCGCGCGCGCGCGCGTGTGTGTGTGTGTGTGTGCGTGCGCGCGTGTGTTGCAATTTCTGTTTGGGTTCGAAAGGCCCTATATTTCTTCTTCTGATGGCCCAAAATGAACTTGCATATTGAATAATGATGCTTCAGTTGTACTGAGAGAAGTTTAGGAAGCCAAAGGATAAAGAATTGTGCACGAATCTTTGAATTATATTTTATTTTATTTTATTTTTTTGGTACTGAGAATCGAACTCAGGACCTGCTGCTTGCCAGGCAAGTGTTATGCCGGTGAGCTATATCCCTAGCCTGAATCTTTGAGTTTTAAAACCCTAAAATAAATTTTACAGTTTGCAAGCATTTATGATCATATTAGCAGCTATAACATGCCTTGTGAACTGACAACTTAAAATATTTTTCTTGCTCTGTTACCATTTGTCATCTTTGCTTTAGAAACATTGAAGAAACATTAAAGCAGATTAATACCTGAGCCGTAAGTAGCTCTTCCCTTCCAGCTTGCTGAAATCCTGTGAAAAGAAACACTTTCAGCTAGAGCTGAATACACAGCAGGACTGGAGGCGGCCCGCGGGGTGGGAGCAGATGTTGGTCTGACCAAGTCCACAAAGCCGTTCTGCTGCTTCTTTCACTAAAACACCTAAGTTCTATTCTAACTTCTGATGCCTTTTCTCTTGTCCCTTGGTCCACTCTTTTCTTAAAATGCAGTTTTAGTTGACAAAAACTGCGTTTTAGGGTGTATAGCATGTTCCAAATTATATCATAAAGTGGCTAATTTGAGTGGATTAGCATATGCTTATCATTTTTTGTGGTGACAGCACTTAAAATCTACTTTTAAAATTTCTTAGCAAATTTCAAGAATACAATACATGGTTACCAGCTACAGTCGTCCTGTGATAGACAGACCTCTTGAATAATCTGCTTTATAAAAATTTTATATCCTTTAACCGGTCTCCAGTCTCTCTCCTGTACCCTTCTTCTGAGGTAAATTGTTTTGGTAATGACCAAATCTTAATTATTGTGCCTTAGGAGTGATATTTCTGATGGGCACTGGACCTGAATTGCCCTCTGGAACCACCTTTTCCTCCAGTTCTCTGCGCTGAAATTCTCTGACAAAAAGTAGACTTAATTACTACAGAATTTCATGACTCATTGTAATTTTAAGAGAGGTGAAAAATGAATATTTAATGTTTGAGAATGTGAACCTATTTTCAGGGGGTTTGTTTGTGGTAAATATTTGAACCTCAGGTTTTGACAAGTTCCTATTGGAAAACAGCTTCAGGAAATATGTACCCTACTCACTTCAAGATAATAATTTAGACAGACATTGAGATAAACTTTGAACAGAAAATTAAGGTAGAAACTACGATAGAACGTAGGGTAGAAGTTTACTCCACTGTTTGCTACTATAACTGGGGATCAGTGAAAGATGCGATACGGAAAGGCAAATTGAAGTGGTGGGGGAGGCAGAGGGAGCAGGAGGCCCATTAAGGAGACAGACTAATTTGGCCAGTGTGATCAGATGAAATGGTAGGATTTTTAGAACCAACCTCTAGGTCCCTGTTGAAGGAATGCTGTAGCAGTGTGTTTTATTCAAGTAAAACCACCTTCTCAGCAGGTATGGCTAATATGCATGGCTACTGATTCAAATCTTTGGAAGCAACTGGATAAGACAGTACCAGCAAAATATTTTCCCACATGCGGAAACATAAACTGTATGGGCATGTCATTAGGTTGGCCTTAACTCAAGCAAAGAACCTATAAGACTTAAAGTTATTTAAGTGCTAGTAAATTCAGTTAAAAATATTTATTAATACACAGTGGCACAAACATTTAAGTATTGGTGGAGTTGATGTGTGCATGTGTGAATATTACACTGTTAAATTCCCTGTATGTGCATAAAAGGCAGTAATATTCTCAGGGAAACCGGGATAAGCAGAAAGAGCAGATTTAGAAGCCACTGCACTCATAATTTTGCGCTTTTTCTTTAAAGAAACTTCCAAACTGTATCAGCCTCAGGCCCTGCAAAACCTGGATCTACTCTTAGAAAAGAAAAAATGAAGAAACTATTAAAACTTGAAATATTCATCATAAATGAAGGTTCTGCAGGTAAATCACAGGTAGTCTTCGGTCCCGCTGGGGTTTATCAGAGCTCAGGGATAAAACTGATAAACCGTTGCCCAAAATACTTGTCACAGCTTTTCAGAGGCTGCTCTCCCAGGGCTGGGGATATAGCTCAGTGGAATAAGCACCTGCCTAGGAGGAGCAGGGTCCTGAGTTCAATCCCCAGTACTGCCAAAAAAAAAAAAAAAAAAAAAAAAAAAAAAAAAAAAAAAAAAAGAACAGAGGCTGCTCTCCCAGAGCACTGGACAGTGAGTGATGAAAGGAATTGATAAAGTTAATGAAATTAGAGGGGACGGTTATAGAGACAAAAACTGGCCCTCGTTATTATAAGACAATAGAGAAAAAGTCAGGGAGGAGATGGACCTGAAAACTGACCTTTATTGGGCATTACTGGCTATTACTGCCTTGAAAATTTTAGTATAGAGATAAGGATAAGGAACATAAGGAGTTAAGAGGTGAAGAGGAAAGTGCACGCCTTACTGTTTTTATTCTCAGTGGGACTTCTTAAAATGACAGAGGAAAGGGTGGCTTCTGGTAACAGCAAATAATTAAAGTAGTGAAACCCAGAAGAAAAACACAACTCTAAAAACTGGATTTAAAAAATTATAAAGGCATCGTAAAGCACCCAAAACAGAAGCTGGAGCAAAATTTAATTTGAAGGGCTGGGGATATAGCTCAGTGGAATAAGCGCTTGCCTAGCAAGCTCAGGGTCCTGAGTTCAATCCCCAGTACTGAAGAAAAAAAAAAAAAGAATAGCTCAAAATTTAATTTGAAACATCTGTACACGAAAGGGATAAGAATTGTGACTTTATGGATTTTTGGCCTGAAGGATTTGGTCAATCTCTATAACTGCAACTACACAAAAAATGGTAGTGGGGAAACTCTTCAGCATTATCACCTAATAAAACTGATGTTCAGAGGAGCACAGGGCCAGCAAGGCACCTGGAAATGCCTGGCAGTACAGGGCAACTCTCCTTCACACAATAAACATGCGGAAAAGGGGAAAACTCTCCTTCGCACAAAACTTCAAAGTGAGGCACAAATTCAGGACAGAAATCACTTGTTCACAGCTAAGTTGTGCATGCAGGAGATGCAGATGGCATCACAAAAAAAGCTGACAGAGACCAAAGAAATTTGTTATTAAAAGATGAAGTGACAGAGTCCTCAGAGTACAGTGATTTTCCTTATGAAGCACATTCTCCAGTAGGGCACAGGTCAGGCATGAAAAAATCTTCAAGTGTCAGAATACAGAATCCAATGGAAAGTCAGAAGAGCAGAGCAGAGGTGTCAACAGCACTGCACCACAGGGCAGACAGAGATTTCAGTGGAATCTAAGAAAGTTAACTGCCTACTACAACAGCCCAGTAATACTCAGAGGAACACATGAAATTCAAAGTTGATACAACATATGTACAGTGTCCAGTTTCAATCAAAATACTAGAAACACAAAGAAACAGGAATGTGTTGACTTAGGATAAAAGACAACTGGTTAAAAAAAAAAAAAAGGCACCATGTTAAAGTGCCAGCTAGTGGAAGGGGCATGTGTAGTGTTAAAGTATTCTGGAGAAAAAGGATCCATTTCACACAGACTCATACTTGCTGCAAGGAAGACTGGGAAATGTAGTCCACTCTATGCCCAACCAGAAGTGGGTGGGGAATGGATTTTTAGGGTCACCCAGCAGTTTCCACCATAAATGTCTAGGAAAAATTCTTTTATAAAAATATGTATAGGATCTTCCTGTACAAAATCCTAAAGCTATCCTGCAAGATATTCAGGAAGCTCTAAATGAGAGAGATTTCTTTGTATACAAACAGATTGGAAGAGAAATACTATATTCATGGATGCAAGTATTCAGGGTTGTGGAAAGGCCAGTTCTACTCACATTATAAATCCAAAGTAATTCTAGTCAGTATCCCAGAAGGGCTTTTTGTTTGTTTGTTTTTCTAATTCACACACTTTCTCAACCTGATTTTAGAATGTAGAAAAGCAAAAGAACCACCAACATGTAGTTTTGAAGAAACCAGTTGACCAGATGGAAGAATATTCCTTTAATATCAAAATTATAAGCCATAATAAACAGACCAGTGAAACAGAATATAGAAATCAGAAGCAGATCTGCTCACAGATAGACTCCAAATTTATAATTTTGTGCAAACAATCTCAATAAAATGTGCCCAGAAAATTATAAATTAGGGGGTAGTCTAATAGGGCAACAAAAATCTCTTCTTTATCTTATACTATATATATATTTTTAAAAAACCAAACACATTTACATTTCTAGTCTGAAACCCCAAAAGCAAATTATAAACACATTTAAGAGGAAATATCAGGGACTGTCTTTACAGCTGGGAATAGGCAAAGATTTTTATATAAGGGCTGACAGCAAACAGCATAAGAGAGATGAATAAATTCATATATATTAGAAGTTGATTCATCAAACGTCAATGAAAACAAAGTGAAAAACAAGTGGCAGGAATCCTACCAAGAATTCAGGATGCAGAGGAATGTGTTCTCACTCAAACAACAAGGAAAACGGAGATAAGCTACAGAACCCAGAGGTGATTGGAAAATACAATGTGTGTCACTTAGTACTCACCTCAGGAAAAATAAAGGCCCTGTGCATGTGTAAGATTATGGTCATTTTTCCCTCAGCTGACTTTCAGGATTTCAGAGTATGGCTGCAGGCTGGGGATTAAAGCTGTCAGAACTTTCCCTGATGGCAGCTCAGTTGTGGCTGTGGTTGGAACCAGTCAGTTCAGGGTCCAGGGTGGCTATAACACAGCAGATACTGAATAGCTTGGAGGTGGAAAGGTAAGGTATTTTATGGTTTGTTTTCCTCTGCAGCATGGAAAACCTTTGTCAAACTTTTTTAACAGTGTTATGGTTTAGGTCTAAAATGCTCCCCCAATCGTATGCGTGCAGAAAGTGACTGGATCTTGGGGTGCTGTGCTTCTCAGTGGGATCACCTGTGGAGGAGCTCAGAGCTGACTGTGTGGCTTGGAGGCAGGCGGGCCCTGGTTGGGTCACAGGGGTGCGGCCTGAGGGGTGTGTCCTCGCTGGCTCCCCACTCTCCCTCTCTGCTTCCTGGCAGCCATGAGGTAAGCAGCGTTTCCTCCGCCAGCCCCCTGTGCCATCCTATCTCTGCCTTGGAGCCAAGCAACCAGGACTGAAGACATGAGTCAAAATAAACTTCTCCTTGAAGATGCAGGTGTTGGGCATTTTGTCTCAGAGACGCTAAAGTAACTAAGGCAGTCAGGGCTGCTTCTTCCACCATCATCCAACACCTACTTAGGCTTAGTGGATTTTTACCTGAGTTGGAGCAGGTAGACAAATCTCCCTCTGAGACAGAAATGACCTTACTGGCTGAAACGACGAGGCTGAGCCTCACAGACATTATATCAAGTGAGAGAAGCCAAACACTTTAGAAATAATGACCTGCACAGCTAATACACACTAGGCATTAGGCAACACTGTCGCTATTCGCATCCTTCGATGATGAGCACACCTAGTGTGTGGCAGTGGAAGTCAGAAAACAAGGGTAAGCTTTGCAGCTGACTGAAAAAGGGATTGAGGAATCTTGCCAGGGGATGGAAATAAACATCCTCATTATGGCAATGGTTAGACTGGTGTGTACAGTTGTCAAAACTCTGAGCCAGACAAGTTCTAACTTGTTGTTGTTGTTGTGTGTGTATTTAGGAGGGGGAAGTCCTTGGAGTTATTGTATTATTCTTTTAAATTCTTCAGTTGGCATTAGAAAGGAAGTGAGAGCATGAAACAATATCACCCTAGAAGTCACGCTGGGCACACTGATGCAGGCTCATGGAAGCAGAGTCAGTCTGATAGCAGTGGCTTTGTCTACCTGCCAGCCACTGTTACTGACCACCTAGGGCCCCAGGAGCGGAGTAAGGAGCCACACAGAAAGGTCTGTGGGCCAGGAAGTTGGGCTTAAAGACAGTGGCAGGAAGTGATAGTTCTCAGGGTCCCTCTGCTAGATTGATGATGGATCTGATGAGGAGGATTAATAATTATTATTGTAAGTGACAGTTTTCAATGGGAGATACATTTATTTTGAAATGGGGGTGTTAAATAACTTCAATAAAAAGTCATTTTAGTTTTCTTTAAGGAAAATCACCCAGCGTATGAATACTTGATTTATATAAATCAAATCAAGGAGGGCTTATGCGTTATAATATAATTCCTCAGTTTACAATATGTTGTGGTCAAGGTTTGCAAGGGAATAGATTTAGTACAGGACACATAATTTATAGGATTATTTTATAATATTCACCCTAAAAGTCAAATGTAGAAGAGTACAGATCTGTCCATGCACTAGAGAACCAAAGACTCCAGCTAAGGGCCTGGATACCAAAGCAATGTCCTCCACAAGTCCAGCTGGAGGCCTAGAGCCCATGACAATGTCTCATGCACGTCTGTATCAAGGATCTGCAGTGGGAAGGCCCAGAGATCAGTGGTAGAAACTAGAAAATCTGTGCCAGCAGGATGAAGGATCTGTGCCAGCAGGCTGAGGGATCTGCACTGGAGCCAAGAAGCGATGCTCAAGGTAAGGACCAGAGTTCCCCCAAAGGGAACCACACCCCTCCTCAGTGACAGTGAGGACCCAGGGTCCCTCTTCATTACATTTTGTAAAACTCTTATTATAAGATTACAACATGGCTTCCTGCGAAACAGTGACCCCTGCTCACAAGTAAAACATCTGTGCCTGGTGGAATCTGACCCTGCACAAGGTTAGCCTGAAGTTTGAATGGAACTCATGGCTGGACAACCACCTAGAAAATCTCCCTGAGGCACATGCTTCAGGAACAGAGTCCCTTGTGAAATGGGACACTCGTGATGGTGCCATGGGGCCCAGGTCTCACAGAAAGGAGGACTCCATTCCTAGTCAGCGTCTGGCTCTGCCAGGAGAAAACAGTATGCCTCAGGGGCTAGTTGGTGAGGGCAAACCATGTTGTTAACCTGGAAAGAAGATCTGTTGGAGCCCAGGCTGGCCAAAAGTATGCTTGGGCCTTGTGTGTCACTGTAAAGTTGCCTGTGAACTTGAGGAATCAAACCATTTGTGCAGTGCAGGAGCCAAAATTAGTCTTTCCCCAAGAAGTTGCAAGCACTGGATAAAACTGTGCTAGTGTCCTGTTGTAGGCCTAGGTGTTAAACTCTGCGCTGTAATCAAATGAATGTCAAAATACCAAAGGATGTAATGTGGATATACAAAAGTCTGAGAGTAGTACAGTTAGCATGAGGATATATATTTGTACTCAAACAGTGAAAAAGGTGAGTTAAAAATGTACGGGTATTTGAATGTCAGACATGGGATGTTGGACATAGGAACTAGAACAAAGGCCGCCGCGAAAACAACCCTACAGGCTGCCATGAAATCGAAATCATTCTCTTCCAGGGAAATATACTGGAATATACAAAGAGAGGAGGCAGGTGTGGGACGTAAATATTCAGCACATTTTTCTCCAGTGTCAACCTCTTTGTATTTTGGAACAAAGTTTTATGTTTAGTTCATCAGACCAGGCATTAAACAAGTGCAAATCTGCCTTATTCAAGGTATGCGCTTTTTGAGTTTTAAAAAATGTATTTCCTAGTACAGAATATTGATGGCTTTCCAATCCATTGAGAATTTTATTAGCAGGACCTTATAGTCATACTATTATTTTTTCTATTGTAGGAGTTTTCAGTAGCTAAAACCCAGCTTCATCATATGAGTGGTGAAGTAATGTACTTCTGACCTTAATTATCTGGAGAAAACTTGACAATGTTTGCCAATTTTGTTCAAGTGCTTCACTGATTGTGAATCTCAGATCTCATCTTGAACATGATTTAAAGGCAATTTACCCAAGCGCTTTCTAAGAGATCATATTGATTCATGCATTAACAATGATTGGCTTTCCCAGGCATTCGACTTTCTTATTCAACCTAATTTGGCCACTGAAAAGAAAACAAAACTGTATCCCACATACTAGAACACTTTTACAAAAAGTGGTTGGTGAATACTGATAGGCCATTTTCTGCCTTTCTCTTCTGAAGATTTTGTGTCCCTTAATACCATAGCTGAAAAGTTACAACTGTTGTTTCTTTTCAGAGTATTTAACCACAGGGAGATCAGTCTCCCTGGGAACCTTTCTGGGCGTTTCCTAGCACATTTGGAAGCTTTAGCTTTCTCTTGCTCACTCTTTCAATGTCATAGTTCACACAGGCCTTGGAATCAGAACCATGACTATACTTCTCCCTGATTCTGTCTGCCTCTTTCGAGCCTGACTGTTGTTATGTATCTGCACAACAATAACCGTTGCAGAGAGCAACACGAGGCTTTGTATTTTGATACAAGAGGGAATTCAGTAAGTCTCTCCCTGCACTTCCTTTGCTCTCTGTTCTGCACCTCTTCTTTGCGCAGTGGTTTGAGCAGACAGTACTTATTGAGCACTGGGATAACATCTTGCATCAGGAAGTCAAACCAAGGTGATAGGATCCTGGTCATATTAGTGACATCTTTTTACAAACTTAAAGAGTAGAAGAGACCCAAACTCTGCTTCGCTACAAATTTGTCCAAACCCCAGCAATTCTCCTGACCGCTCCTTTTCTAACAGGGAGATGACATTTCTAATGATTTCTCGGGAAAAATGCAATCTCTCATTCAAAGGGCATCCTTGTTTAATCTTACTGAAAGCATTCCAACAGCAGCTGACAGTGTGGGGGAGTCACTTTTTTATACTTTTCTTATTATTGAGACAAAATACCAGATATCCAAAGTTAAAGCAGAAAAGGTTTACTTGGCTCACAGTTTGTAGAGGTTTCAGTCCATAGTTGGCTGGCTCCAAGTCAGGGTGGCATGGAAAAGGGGTATCACAGAGGAGAAACAGTCCACAGCAGGCAGGCAGGCGAGCGCACATTAGGCCTCTTTGTATCCCTTCTATTTCATGCAGGCTGCCTGCCCCAGGGCAGGTGTAGCAGTCACACCCTTAATCCTAGCCAGAGCCGTGCCAAACCAGTTGGTGGACTGATGTAGTAATCATGCACCCCTGATCCCAGCATCACACACTTGAGATCCAGCCGCCTCTGAAAAGCCCCAGACCATGAATGCATGAAACTTTGGGTTGATATCTAGACACAAGCCATGACATTTTTCATTTTGAAAAACAGTACACACTGTTAGGTAATTTCTGTTCATTCTCCTACCTGAGTTGACTCATGTTTCCATGACTTTAAACCTCAACTGATATCCTACCAAAAGCCTATCCTAGGTCCTGCAGTCTGTTGCACATCCGAGAAACACCTGTTTTTCAGTTATAGATGCGAGAAAACTTTGAATAGTTTTTGTTCACTTAGAGGAGAGAGAAACCAACCCTCCAGCAGTCAAGTCATACCCTAAATAGTGGACATTTTGCCTTGAACACTGATGCTTTTCTGCAGAAATCCTGTGATGTCTTGAGCAAGTTGCTAAAACAGGTACAATGAGTATATTCTAGAACCCCCTTCAGTGGGACAGCATAGCAGCTGGCTGTCTGCATACTGAGTAAACTGGGTGTTAGGGATGTGGTGGGGTGACCTGGTCCTGTTGCACTGCCTGAAAAAATACAAAGTCGCTTTGGTGAAGCTCTGTGATGCTACCATCCAAGTGAGCTGTTGGCTTTTTCAAGCAGAGACAAACAAGCACTTGCTTTAGCCCTCTCAAGCAGAATGCTAAAGCCAGCTGAACAAAGATCTATTTACTACAAACCATTTTTAATGAGAGGCACATTAGACAAGTTTCGGATTTGGAACCACAAAAAACCTGGATTTCATGAGTTATTAGTTGCTTATAGACCTTGAACAAATTTCTAGCCTTGTCCACTTGCTACAACTGAGAAGATCAGAAGGCTACAGGGACTGCTACATAGAATTAGAAATCCCCGTTAAATGAAATCTTCTATAGTTGGCTAGTATTCATGAACTGCCGTAGGTTTTAATGGATATTGGGGAATCCAGGCAAAGGTTTAGAATGATCTATATGAATATTGACAGGTTCCACATTTTTAGTCCTTCTTATAACACAAGAAATCTATAACCATCCAGGTATTTTAGAAAGATTGGGTTCCAGAGGCTTAAGCTCCAAACCTATCACTTTCTGCCTGGAGGGAATACATAGCAGTTTTGGTTCAGGGGCATCAGGAAACTCCAAGATTATTTCTCTCTACGAAGAGAAACCTGTGTCCTTTCAGTCTAGACAGTAAATTCTGTCCCAGCAAGTTCACCAGTATTCCACATCAAAATAGCTATTTTCCTCCTGAAACTCCCCCCATTTTTTATTGGACAGGGGTGGATGTAGGACCTCTTCAAGCCCCCATGGAAGAATGCCCTTTTTACTCCCAGGGGTCAGTTGACTTATTAAACTGGAATTTATGTCAAAGTAGGTGGTCTTGGTATCTACTAGGACAACACAGGATGTCCTGTTAATCGTAACTTTTGTTTTACTCTATCTATTCAAAGGTATTATGGGGAGCATTCTGCTGGGAATACCCTTGGGGTCACATCCACGTTGCTTATTTTCTTGCAGACGCTCTCTAGTAGAAAGTCTAGTCTACAGCAAGAGGCTTAATGGCAAGCAGAAATCAAAGTCCACCAGTTCTCTTCTAGCATCCTGGGGATAAAGAACCTCTTGTTCTAAGGCCTTTCCCAGCCCTGGTTTAGAAGAGGATGGAACAGTCACTTTGACATGGATCTCTACCACTGTAGTTGGAGAGCCCTAAGCTTGTTAGTCTTTGGGGGGTTTTGAGTCCTGTAATAGTGCTCAGCTGAACGCACCAGTTCATAGATCTCTGTAACTTCCCATCTTATGTTTCTTGACTAAACTGCGGGCTTCAGAACCAGGTTCATTTGCAAATAAAGCCATGGATGCCATGTCAGTGCCTGTGGGAAACATTTCTTGATGTATTTCAAGCCCAGTGCTTGAGCTGAGCTCTGTAATCTGACATAAATTCACCCTTCTTTTGCCTATGAGTTTCTGTAGGAGTCAATTTGCTTTTGAAAATAAACTTCTGGGATTGAATTTGAAAGTATTTTTAACAATTTCCCCCTTGCTCCTTCCCTGGAAGGGTGTTTTGTTTTGTTTTGTTTTGTTTTGTTTTGTTTTGTTTTGTTTTGTTTTGTACTAGGAATCAAGAATCAAACTCAGGACCTTCATACTTTCCAGGCAGGTGCTTATGCCACTGAGCTATATTTCCAACCCCTAGAGGGAGTTCTGGAAGGTTCTTAAAAATGCTCCTTGGGTTCCTTCCATTTACTTCTCCATCCATTTTCCAACATCACCAGGTCCCAGGGTATGTGAATTAATTGGTAAAGGTCACAAAGTCCTGGATCCCAAGCTCCTATAAGGATTCTGAATTCCTTGGTATATTTTTGAGGATTTTTCGTTTGGATTTGGAGAGTCTCTCCGAAAGCCTCAAAGCTTTCCTTAGACCATGCATCAAAGGGGTCAAGTTTTTCAGGATGGGTTGGGCAGAAGGTCTGTCTTTATAAGACATCTGTTTAATTTCCTCTCTTTCATTATCCTCAGGGGAGAAAGTAGGAGGGCTCAGAGTAACTAGGTAATGATGAGGTACAGGCAGGGGTAGTTCAAACACAGTCTTCTTTTCTCACGCCCTCAGTCTGCTGCTGAAGACCAAGGACATTTGCTTTTTCCAAAGAATCTTTTAAGGAAATGGCTTTTACTCACTCAATCTTTTAGCTGCCTCCACATACCAGTTAAAGAACATATTTCACCAAGGCTTTTTTTTTGGGGGGGGGTGTTCTTTAGTTTTCTAATGTGTGTCACAAGAAAATTATTGTCTATGTAGAAACTTCTCCAGTGTGGCCACCATTTTTCTAACTGCTTCTATTCAGATCAACCCATTTTCTCAAAAGAAGCATGTTTATTCTTATAATTCTGATTCATGAACCTAGCCATAGTCACAGAAGTTGGAATCCTGCACTAAGTGCTGTGACAAGCCTGTTACAAAGAATCAAAAATCCAGTTCAGCTGTGAACAGAACTGAGATTCTATCTAACCTAGTTAAACACTTCAGGCTTTTTTACTGACTCCACTTCAGAAAATTAAGAAAAAGAAAAGGAAGAAGGAAAAAAACCGGGTTGCTTAGATAAACTTAAAGAAGTCAGAATACAAAGATCTGAGGAAGAAACTCAGCCATACCCTCTGATAGCTGTGAAAGATTGTGGACCTCAGGCGTCCTGGCAGAGCTCTTACTTAGTTGCTTTATGATTCTGCAGGTCTTGGGAGAGCCACTTTGGAACCCACTGACTACATCAATCTGTTACAGAAAAAAAAAAACTGCTATGAATTAAGTTTAACAAAGTTTATTTGAGCAAGGAGTAAGTTCCTGAACAAAGAGGCATTCCAAACTCAAGATGGTTTCGATATGTCTTTCCTCCTTCAACATGCTGAGCTGTGTTTATAATGAGAACAACACAAAATGATATACATACAAAGCTTACCTGGTGGACAGCTCAGTGTTTGCCTTGTTTAGGCATACCATCATGGGACATGGTGATGCACCCTGGGAAATGCCTGCTTAGTGCTTTTATTGTACTGTGAACAGCATACAGTAATGGACACAAAACAAGAGCTCTATGACATCACTGTTCTACTGCATGGGACGTAATTTGGCAGCCTCCAGCCCGGAATGGACTGAGTTTTCATTTTACTAGGACTGGTCAAGGCTCACTTGCTTGGTTACCAGTACATAGTCCTCAGTTAGATTACATCTCTCTTGTTCATCAAGCTAGAATGCAGTCCACCACACACTAAGAGGCCACGCTGCTCAAACTCTATCACCAGGCACAAATGCCAAGTTAGGCCAAATTTAATTCATTTTGGTAGGGCTGATAGACACCACTTAGGGCATGCAGAGGCCCTGCTGCAGAGTCACCTGCTGTCAGTCATCAGAGCAGGAAGGGACCAGGAGACCCCTTGAGGGGTTATGACAGCATGCTGGTGAGAGCACCTGGGCCTGAGGAATAGCAGGGTGCTGAGCAAGTTTGTTGTCCTGAGAGTGGGCTGGCAAGAGTGACCTTTAAGAATGAAGGTGGGTTTTCAATATCTCTTTGTGCTTTTTAGGAATCATTTTTATAAAGTGCATTGAGACCTTCATGGTTTGCCATACTGTTTTAACTTTAATAGCTTTGTCAAGTTTTGCACGGCACAGTTTGGTCAGTGACCAACCTAACTTTCATACTATTTACCGAGCCCTGTCCCACCATTTTCCACTGTACTCTGGGGAAAAAAAATGGTTAGTATGTCAGGAAGCTGTATATTCATACATGGTTCTTTCACTCTAGTGGAAGATGGTGTCATTAGCGACTTGATTTAGTGGTTGCAAAATGACTCTACCAATTAAGAATCTGATGTAAATTTTTCTGTTTAATTAGAAGAGCATATTTGAACAAATTAATTGATATAGATGAATTTAAAAATCAAGACTTTATCTATTCAGAGGTAAGACCATGTGTTGTCACATTCATAGAGTATAGGTTATTTATCTGGCTTTACTTTTGTTTTCTACATTTAAATTGGAGTTAAATGTGTTTCAATGATACTTAGCATTTTTGGATTGCTTAAGGGAGGCCACATTTAAATCTTGCAATATTCATTGTACTCTTGTACTATTCATTTTAATTCATTAGAATTGCATATGTAATATGTGATATATGGAGCAAATAAAATTTGCAGTGTTGCAAATGTTCTTTAATAAATAATCACGCCCAAATGTTAGGTAGAATGACTGGAAGTTACATCCCATCAGCTCACAGACAGAATTAGTTTTCTGGGGTTGCTCTAACAAGTTATCATAGACTGGTTGGTTTTAAACTAAAGGAATTTATTCTCTCACAGTTCTGGAAGTTAGGAGTCCAAGGTCAAGGGGCTGCCAGGCCTGTGCTTCCTCTGCAGGCTCTAGGGAGAATTCTACCTTGCCTCTTTCAGCCACCACCTCATGGCTTTCTCTGCATCTGCGTGTCTGGATGTCCCTCTTTTACACAAGCTTACCATTAGGTTCAGGGCCCACTCTAATCCAGGATGACTGCATCCTAACTTTATCGTGTCTGCAAAGGTATCATTGCCAAGTAAGGTCACATTCCTAGGTTCTGTTTGGGTGTGCGCTTGGGAAGGGCACTCTTCAACCCAGTGCTGATGTAGAATTATTCCAGCTTAACTCGAAGTAGAAAATAAGGAAAGAGGCTGTCAGTGGCTTTGCCTTCAAAATTATAGTTACTTTTCAAGATCACTTCTGTCCAAGGCAGGTAAGATTTGCTAGGAACTGAAGCTTATGTGGTTGTTTGGGGGTATAGGACAGCAGGGCTTCATAAGAAAAGCAACCGACCATAGTAAATATAACGAAAAGGGTGAAAGTTTGTTATTTAGGATTTTTAAAGGAGTAAATTTAAAGCTTCCATAGCAAACTTATCAGCAAATATTGAAAACAGTGTTTATTAATTTCTGACACCTTTATTATACTTTCTCTTCCTTCTTTTTTTAAAAAAATTCACATACTATTATGTTGTCCTATGACAAGTTTGTATTAGTATCTAAAGAAATAATGATATTTAAATTCTTGCTGTAGCATGGCCATTAAATTTATAGTCTGGAAATTTCAGTTTTCACACATCATTATTGGTAGTATCATTTAAGTTGTTAGAATTACTGTCAAATTTGGGAAAAGCTATGTTGAATTTTTTCATATAAGAACTGTCAGATTCAGGCATCTTTCCAGATTTCTCAGCAGTGACTAAACTTATATCTTTCAGTACTCTCTAATTGGTAACGTTTTCTGTGATGAAGGAAATGTGCTATATTTGTGCTGTCCATGGGTGGCTCTCAAGGACATAAGGCGTGGGTGGTTTGGCTGAGCAAGTAAATTTCTATTTAATTCAATTTAAATGGATAGCTGCTCACTCCCAGCCCTGTGGCGCACTCTAGCGCCCTCTACTAGCCAGGCAGGGACCTGAACCAGTGAAACGGTGAGGACTAACCTGGGATACCAGGGTATAAATCAAATTGTCTACTCATTCACCTAGCCGTGGGTGCTCAGCATGACTATTAAATGGAGAGACTGTAAAGACTGTGCTTCCAGGTGGATTTCTTTTTGTATTCTTGAGACGTCTATCTCCTCCCTTCTTCACACATGAAGTCAGGTGTATTGGTCAGGATGGGTTATTTGATGCTGCAGTAATAAATTACGTGAACAGGTGTATATGAAACAAAGTATCTCACTATGCATATGCAAATATCCCACAATTTTTAAAAACACAACTACATACACTTCTGGTCTTAAGCATTTTGGATATAGGATCATTAACCTGTACTTTGCCTTGACACCAGTTTACTGGGTTTCAGTCATCATTCCAAACAATGAAATAGGACAGACTGGGACCACAGAGCACCAGACACCTTGCACACAGTTAGGACACATCTGATTTTCCTGCCTCCTCTTGCTCTCCTGCGGGTGTGACATGAATTATCACATACAATACACATGGATTGAAATCCCTGGATAGAGTTTGACCTTTCTGAACCCAAAGTGGTGGAGGGAGCTTCAAGGTCACAGGTCAACTTAGACTGAGCTCAACCTCTGGCATCCTCAACTCTGGCCTGATCCCAGCTTTCACCTGACCTTGAGCCCCTGACCTTAACAGAGAGCCCTGCTCCAAGCTACAGGAGCGTCGGGGAGGCTGAGCAAAGCCTGAGTGTACTGAGCAGCTGCACACAGCTGGCGCTTGCTGGGTGGGCAGGGAGGCCACAGCAATCTCCCCAGTCCCAGGCAGGGGTGAGGGTGGGGGTGTGCCCCGGCAAGGAAGGGGTCATTCATCTCACCATGCCGTGGAGCCCTGTTCCTTCCCCCTCCCAGTCCAGGCAGGCTGTGCCTCCAGTTTGGGGAGAAGAGGTGGGGTCTCCAGAGGTCCAGCCAGGAAGAAAAGGACACCATTGCCCTGCAGCCCTCCACACCCAGGGAGAGTGATGAACCTGGTAGGGAGAGGGGCCCCAGGCACCCTTCATGAGCTGGAAGGACAGTGGGCACTGCCCAGGGAGGAGAACCGTAGCACCAGCTGACCCACAACCAACTTCTCAGACCTGCAAAGCGCCAGGCCCTGGAAGAGGACCTAGGATGCCCTCAAACCTGGGTCCAAGATTGCACGGGTCACCTGTCCCACCTGGGTGATTGTTACAGTGGAGCCATTAAGTGTGAGGCTGTGCGTGGCACCTCCAACACCAAACACAGTTCCTGGCATGAGGGTGCTGTGGAGGGGAGAAGGCAGGGAGGGAGGGGAGGGAAGAACTGGATTCTAGCAGAGATCTAGTCTTAGTCCACTTTTTAGTCCCTAAAATACCTACATCTGGGTACTTGAAAGAGTTTGTTTCTCCATTTGAAGCCTGAAAGCCCAGGATCGCACAGCCTCATCTGCCCCACCCGTGATGAGTGTCCCTGGGCTCCGTTACAGTGGGGTGGAGAAATGGAAGAGGGCAGCCACGGAGATGTCACACAGACAGGAAGAGAGAGGCCAGGGAGGGCCGATCTTGTTCTTCTGTAACCACCCATTCTCATAACCCACACTGATTCATTAACCCTCTCAGAGCTCTGTTCCCAGGGGACCTACCCCCTTCTAAAGCTGCACCTTGTAAAGGTTCCACCATCTCTCACACCTCTGCCCCGGGGACCAGCCTCCAGCACAGGAACCCTCGGGCACACTCAAGCCACACCTGAACCACTTTCTGTGACGCAGTGGATTGAGGTCACAGGGCTTTAGGATGCAGCAGTGCACCCCACCCCACCCCACCCCACCCCGCCCAGCATCCAGCTGGATGCTCAGAGCTCAAGGGATGTTTGGACACCAGGCGCTCCATGGAGGCTGCTCCGGGAGTCAGCTTCCTCCACCGTTTTTGACCAAGTCTGGGTTCCGCGCAGGTCCCCATTCCTGCCTTGCTCCCCCCACCGCTGAGCTTCACATGGGGGCTGTGGGGTTCAGATCTAAAACGTCCTCTGAAAGTTTCCCGTGTGTAGACGGTGACCGGGTCACGGTGTGCTGTATTCATCAGGTCAGCGCTCAATGTGCTGGTAGGGGTGCAGCCTGCTTGGAGGGGGTCAGCGGGCTGTGACCCGGAAGGTGTGTTCTTCTCCCTGGTTCCTGCCTTCTCTCTGCTTCTTGGCCGCTGCGGGATGAGCAGCGTCCTCCACTAGGCTCCTCCACCGTGACCTGCTGCCTTGGAGCCGCCGACTTCGGACTGAGACTGAGCCCAAGAAACCTCTCCCTTTAAGCCTCCTACTTTACGCCTGGCATTCTGCCCCAGGTACAGGGTCTCTGGGGACCTGGGCAGGATCGCTGCCTCAACCCTTGCTCTAGGCCACCTGCCAGAGTGAGTTGCTATCAGCCCGGGGCTCACGGACACATCCTGCGGGCTACAGAATCCATTTTGGTGATGTGATGCAGTAAGTCAGGGGCGGGAGGCACTTAGTAGAACGGGAGTGCGGGTTCGCGGACAGGGAGGAGGGGAGCCTCTCCTAGAAGGCCTGCCTCCCTCTGAAGAGTCCAAGAAGGGGTTGAGGGAAGAGGGATCAGTCCTGTTCTGCTGCGGTTTCCCGAGCAGGACCAGGAGAACTGGGATTAATGAGAGGTCAGGTGCCGTCACGAGCAAGGAGAGCTTAGCGTCTCGGGTCCCACAGAACAGATGGGCATCACAAAGCAGATCTGCGCGTGTGACTGGTAAGAAGGCAGTGGTCACTCAAGGGGGTCCTTGTGGTGCTTTCCAGCTGCAGCATGGCCTTGGGAGACAGGGCAGCTTCTGAGGATGCTCTGGCTGGGTGCCTCTCAGCTCAACCTCCAGGCTGGAGCAACAGCCGGGCTTTCTTTGCCTTTTGACTCCACATTGATTTCTACTCCATCACCAGGGAGGGTGTTTCAAAGATACTGAACAAATGTTCACCCCAAATGTCAATCCCCCAGGGTGGGACATTCCTGTATGTGCTTTGTGCCTCCTACAGCAGGGGCAGGCTTCTCCATGCCGTGGCGAAACACCTCCATGGACAAGTCAGGCACTGAGAGCTTTGGATGTGCTGAGTACCTTAGAGACAATACACTTAGAAAACCTTCCTGGGGTCATCTACTGTTACCCTAATCTCACAGACAAGGGGAACTGAGGCTCCGAGACACCGAAGTGCTCATACCAGATGGTGGTAAGTGTGGAATCTGGGCACGGAGGCAAGTGTCGCCCTCCAGAGCCCGTAGGCTGAGCCCTCACAGCTCAAGGAGGTCACAGCTGCTTCGGAAAGCGTGTCACCGCTGTGTTCCGATTGTTCATTGTGTTCCTTCTATTACTCTTGGTCCGTCGAAGGAGGAGACTCAGACTAAATTCATCTTCTCAGAATCTTTCACGGAGCTCAGCTTTTAGGCTTTCAGGGATAGTGGATGAATCAGTGAATAAAAAACAGGCACGGAGAGGAGGGAGAAAGAGAAAAGAAGGAAGGGAAGACAGGAAGGGAGGAGGAGGGCCACCACTTTGGCCTGGTTCCTTTCTAAAGAGGGTAAAGTGAGTGTGCTTTTCACCACGTACTGGAAAGTATGAAGTAATGTAGAGGACTGGTTGCCCAAGTGCCAGCCACAGGCAGAAATTCCCAGGTTTCCAAAGATTCCGGATACACGAGCAGAGTTGGCAAGTTTTGGTTGAGATCCTACTACATGTGGCTTCCAGAAAGCAAAGCTCAGGCCAATAGACGGTGGGGCAGAGTGCTACCCCAAGCCACGCTGGATGTTTCCCTCCTTGCAGAAGTCCAAGGTAGAATCAGAATCGCTTCGTGGAAAAGACCAGTTGGACCAGTTGGAAAATCCTGGTTATTAATGCATCTCCACCTCCCTCCCCCCACTGACCTGCTTTGTGTCATAATTTCTGGTTGGTCTTCCACTGGCGGAACATCACACACACTAGCTCTAAGTTTCTCTGTCTTCAGCCTCCGTGCCACATTGTTAATACTTTAAAATATTTTATACTCAATACTGGGTTAGTCCTTTCATGAACCCAAGGACCTCTCCACAGAGTCAGAGGATTTATCTGTTTTATACATTTAGATATAATTTATAAAAGACATTTAGACACAGCTGTATAAATGGTAAAAGAGGAAAGACTGAACACTCTTAAACCAAAGCAGTCTAGATTCGTAGTCACATGGGGAGCTTTTCCTTGGGGTTATTGAAGCAGCAACCAAGCAGAACAAGGATCAAGGACCCGGAGAAATCAATTCTTGGGCAAAATTTCCTACTGAGACACAAACTGTTCTATGTAATGTTCTGCCTTCTCAACAGTGACAGAGTCAGTGGCAGTACCCTTCCCAAAAAGAATATTTTAGAATTGCTTTTTGCATTTATAATTAAAATGAATGTTTTACTACCACTAAAACACAAGACTATGACAAATCTAGTTTGGCAAGTTTATAACTGGTTTTGAGATTCCAGAACTGAATCAAGTAACACAACCAGAAATAGTTCAGAACGCCTGGCTCCCCCACAGAGGCCAAAATAAACTAAAGGGACCAGTACGGAGCATGTAAATGACGTACAGACACAGTTCCTGATTGGTTACAATTTGTGTCTGTCTTATATGAACAAGGTTGGGCTACCGGTGATTGGCAAAGGGTTGGCTACTTTTTAGGAGAGTAAGTTACCGTTTATTTGCATATCAAGTAAAGTGCAGGTCACTATGTAGAGAGAAAGCATTAGGCCAAACAATTCAGCTTAATGCTACACCAAATGAGCAGAAGGGCAGAAAATGTGGCCTGAGTCCTGCACGTACCCCTTTGACTGATGTCCTGCAGTTAGGACCTTGGAATTTGGAGTCAGATCTATGTTTAGATTTTGTGTCCATTTTTTACTAGCTGTGGTACCGGCAACATAACTTTACTAAACGTCATCTTCCTCACCTATAAAACGGGAATAACAAGCTATCTGGCAAGGCTGTGAGGTGAATTCATATAAACCACAGCAAGCTCTAAAGAAACAGCGGCTGTTCATACATCACCCGTTCTAGCGAGGCTTTTAGTGATCTGTACCTTCAATCTTCTTCCTTCCTTTCTTTCTTTCTTTCTTTCTTTCTTTCTTTCTTTCTTTCTTTCTTTCTTTCTTTCTTTCTTTCCTTCTTTCTCTCTCTCTGTCTCTCTCTCTCTGTCTCTCTCTCTGTCTCTCTCTCTGTCTCTCTCTCTCTGTCTCTCTCTCTCTCTCTCTCTCTCTGTCTCTCTCTCTCTCTCTCTCTCTCCCTCCCTCCCTCCCTCCCTCCCCCAGGTATTGGGGATTGAACCCAGGGTCTTCCCACTGAGCTACATTTTTTATTTTGTGACAGGGTCTCTCTAAATTGCCCAGGCTGAGCTCAAAGCTATGGTCCTCCTGCCTCTCAGAGTGCCAGGATTATAGTACTTCTCTTGTCTTCTAGGAATTTGCCCAGTGTACAAAAGTAGTTTTACGCCTCCCTTGCAGGTAGGACTAGACAGTAAGACGAAAGGGAAATTCCTGGGTGAAACCTTTGGAAATACTACTTCAGAGGAAGCTCATGCCTCTGGTAAATGACCTTTTACCTTTGCTTCCTTCTTTCTTTCAGGAACTCAGAAGCGGTGCCTGGTACTCAAGGAAACGCATGCTAAGATCCAACCTGCAAAGAGAGGTCTCCCTCTAGGGTGGGTGAAAGAGAAGACAGCGCGGGGCTGTCACGTGTCCCTGGGGCTCAAGCCCTGTGCCACCCGCCTCTGAGGGACCTCGGGTTTGATGAAAGGAGGGCCATCCCTACCGCGCCCCCCGTGACTCCCTCCTGTGAGCAGCAGGTACATGCTGCCCCCCCTTCTCCACCTATAGCAGCAGGGGAGCTTTCGGGAGTGACCTCTTACTGCTCCTGGGTGTCTCTTGCATCTAGAAAATGCGTGTACACAGCCCCTAAGGCCGCTCTCAATTCTCCCTGACAGGCCCTGCTTCCACCCCGAGTCTGGAGGTCGCTCCAAGGCGATTTCTTTGATCTTTCTGTCTCATCTTTAAGACTCAGCTGTGGTTAGGGGTGGTGTGGGGAGGGGTAGGAGACAGGAGACCTCGGACCGGCCGCAGGATCAGTGTCCATCCCTCCTCCTGTCCCCTCAAGAGGATGCGCTCCACCCACCTTCTGAGCCCTGCAGTGCCGTGGTCAGCCTGCTGAGAGGAAAGTGTCCCTGAACATTCGGGCCTGACCAGAGGGACTCTTGCCTCTCTCCCTGGCTGACCTGAAGAAAAATTTAAGTGGCTGCACTTGAAAATGGCCACACGGGGTCGCTGCACCCTAAAAAATGGAGGGACACCAGCTGGGGCGGGGGAGGCCTGTTGCAGCAATTGTTTAGCAAACGAGGCCAAGGCCTGGGACTGCAGATATTTTTTTATTTTTATCTTTATCTGTCTATCTATCTATCTTTGTATCTATTTATTTTTGCAGTACCGGGGTCTTCGCATTGAGCCCTATCCCCAGTTCTTTATGTTTTTTTATTCTGAGACAGGGTCTTCCCAATTTGCTGAGTTGCCCAGGCTGGGCTCTAACTTGCACTTGGGACTCTCCTGCCTCAGTTCTGGGACTACAGGCGAGTCCACCACACCCAGCTCTGCAGACTTGCATTTGAATACCACGCTGGCTGGGAGACCTTGGGCCAGCTGCTTTGCATCTTGAGGCCTTGATTTTCTTATTTATAAAATGAGGCCCCTTGCCCTTGGTTTGGAGGTCATGTGCAGAAGGGAGCCCCATCATGGGTCACTTCATAAGTGGAAGCACATGGGGCGCGGTCACGTTGACCGTGTCCTCCTGGGCCGGGGAGTAACCAGAGGAAGAGGCCTGGGGAAGGCAGGTGTGGGAGGGCTGGCCAGAGCTCGGGAGACCTGAGGCTCCTACTGAAGGGATCCACAGTGCGGGTGTGGGGCCTCAGCAAAACTGACATCACAGTGACAGAGGTGTTTCCCACACCACCCCAGGCTGAGAGGACCCCAGGAGGGATGGCCGCGGCACCCAGCCAGGATACCGCACAGAGAACCAGGTCTTTCAGGATGTACCACTAGAGGTCTTTGGTCTAAAGTCCAAGGTGGACTTCAGAATTTCCGCCCAATTTGGAACGGTGCCCTCGAAGTGCCCGGGAAAGCTCCAGTCCCTTATCACCACCTGTTGGGCACTTTATTTTTGCCTCCAAAAGGTTTCATTTAACTGGGGGATTCCTGGGCTTTACCATAATTGAGCTTTGCACTAAAGCAATGGTTTTCAAAGTATTGCTGCAACATTGGCATCACCTGGAAACTCAGGCTTCCAAAAATCTTGGTTCCAACTCAGACCTGCGGAATCAAAGCACAGGAGTGCAAGCTGTCAGCTGGGCTTTAGCACACCTGCACGTGATGCCGGCCGTGCCCTTGCTGCTGGGGGTAAGGCTCATCGCCCCGCAGGGCAGCCTGCGCATCCGCCGAAGTGCACTCTCAGCATCACGCTCCTCAAGGGGGGCGCTCACCCTTCAGCGTCCCACCTGCCATCCCCCTCTCCTCTCAACAGCCTTCAGAGGTTGCTTCCCCCACTCTCTGCCCCCTGCTGTGGCTCTGCAGTGGGTGGCAGTGGTTATGTATCAGTGCTGCTTTCCACGGTTCCTGTAAGGGAGGTCGTGTGGTTCCCGCCCAGACCTCCACCTGCAAACATGTGTGCATTAAGAATGCTAAAAAAGGCAAAGCGAGTGGCCCAGGGTACCATCCTTTACTGTCACGTAGATGCCAGTGAAGTCGGTAGCCTTGGGACCCCCCAGGTTAACGCTAATGACCACCACTGGTTGAGCCATCATAACAGCAATATTATAACCAGGACAACCACAGGGAAGTTAGGTGACCTCGCTTGCCTATGAGGGAGGAGGCTTTCCTCCAGCTGAGGCCACCCCTGTCCTGCACCCCAACACCCCAGGCCCTCTCAGCCATGTGGGTTGTCTCAGAAGAGGCAGTATATTAGCCCAGCTTGTGTGGAAGAGATTTTTTTTAGGCTGGCAAGGCCTCTACACTTTACAGTGTCTGACACTAGAAAGCCAGGCTGCCCTGTCACCTCAGGACCGGAGTCCGTGGCCAGGGTGTCACCCCTGAGGCTTGTGTCCAGACAGCCTCCCCGCAGCTGAATGTGGGGTCTCCCAGGGCCCTTTTGGTCCAAGTCTGTGGCAAAGCGGAAGAAAGCAAGCTGCCCCTTCCGTTCCCGAGCCACTCACCATGGGTAGTTTGGGTATTTCCGGGCATTGTGTCTTTGGAGCAGACCCTCCTGAGCCAGCCTCCACCCCTTCTGCTAGCTCAGTCTCTCCTGGGCCATATGTGCAGCTGAGCCTGAGTGTGTGTGGGCATTGACAGCTGCGTCTGGTGTAAGCTCTGCCAGACCCTGGCTATCAGAGGGGCTTCCCGTCCTGCACTGGGAGGGCGGCCGGGGCCAGGGGCGAGGGGAAGGGCAGGGCCAGGTCACGCCCATGTGCCACCACTCAGGGCACTCTGACCTCAGTGGCCTGTGCAGGGGTCTTCTGCAGCCATCCAAGGAGGTGGCTGAGTCCATCAAAGCCCACCCTGGGAGCCAGGGCTTTGACCCCATGCTCTCTGAATTGAAGACAACATCAGCCAGGTATGGCGGGGGGGCTACCCCAACACTCCCGAGGCTGGGCACATGGAGAGATGCTAGTGTGGGCGCCTCGGGGCTGGCAGCACACTCCTCCTCTCTGCACGCTCTCTCTCCCCTCCGTGCTTCCTCCCTGAGAGCCCATGCCCCGTCCCGTCTATCCCACCATATGCCTTGAGATCACAGCACAGGACCCACTCAGGCCCGGGGCCAGCTCACCCACACACTTTCCCGCAGACTCCTACATAGCTGGGAGGACCCTGCTGGGCACCCTCTCCCTCATACAGCCAGTGCGTGTCTGTGTCTCCCTGGGGCGACCGAGGTGCGTTAGGGTCCCCCACCACATCTCCACCTACTTTGCCCCTCCAGCTGTGCGGGGACCAACAGCCAGGAGACCCCAATGCCAGAGAGAGGCCAGAGGATGGGCTGCCAGAAGCGCCCTGGGTTACCAGCCACTTCCTGGATGGCAGAGAGGAAAGTGCCGGCCCTGGGCCCTTACAGTGGTGCCCAGGAGGAGGGGCAGCACCCTGTGCCTGCTGTGACTGAGGGGACATCATTGTCAAGTTCTAACCACAGATGAGCTGCTACCCCTGTCCCCGGGTGGGAGAGGGTGGACGGTTCCTTCCCTCTGGGCCAAGAGGAGAGGGGGTGCCTCCTCCCATACCGTGTGAGCAGTCGATGCTTGGCAGACACCCATGGCCCACAACTGCCCATCTGCCTGCGGCAGCAGGGGTGCAGTCCCTGGTTTACTTTTCCCACAGTCGTGTCTTTTAAGGACCCTTTTCTCTCGCCACGGGAAGACGACTATTTTTAGGTTTAGTTTGCGTGTCTGCTGCAGTAGCCTAAGGTGCCCCACTGGAAAGAACTCAGGTGAGACAGCAGGGACGTGCCCTGACTTGGAGTCCCCGTATCAGGGCCGCGCTGTGAGACCCCTGCCCGGGAGGCGGGGCCGGAAGAAGCGGCGCCTGGTGTGGTCAGCCCACCGCGTGATGATGGGTCAGGAGGTTGGGGCTTTGCAAGGTGCGGAGGCCGTGAAGGTGGCGCCCTCTTAAATGAGACTGGACTCCGTCGCTGAGAGACCGCAGAGCCAGGCCTAGGGCGTATCCCTGTAATGCCAGGGCTCCGCAAGGCTGAGGCAGAAGCATTGGGAGTTCAAGCCCAGCCAGGGCAACTTAATGACCTCGTGAGACTCAGTTTCAAAGTAAAAAATATAAAAGGTTCTAGGGATACAGCTCAGGGCAGAGGCCCTGGGTTCAGTCCCCAGTGGGGAGGGAGAGAGACAGAGGGAGACAAGAGAGAGATTCCAGAGAGCCCTAGTCCTCTTTCCACCACAGGAAGATACCGGGCGCCAGAGAAATCCCTGGGAAAGGCCCCTCACCAGAACCCCACCAGGCCGACCTCAGACCTCGAGCTTCCAGAACGGTGACCATAAGGGCTGGGGATATAGCTCAGTGGAATAAGCGCTTGCCTAGCAAGCGCAGGGTCCTGAGTTCGATCCCCAGTACCGCAAAAATAAAATAAAATAAAATAAAAACAGAACGGTGACCATGAATGTTGGTGTTTAAGCCCCTCAGTCTGTGGTAATTTATTTGCAGCCCCAGCTCACTAAGACCAGCAATAAGACCTTTAGCCGAAGGGAGAATCCTGGTAGGGTCCTGAGGCGCCAGTAGGAGTTTGCCAATGGATGGTGTTGAAGCAGCAGAAGCTTAATTCAAAGCAGAGACAAGAAATGTGAAGTGAGAGAGAGGCTGAGGCAGGAAGGCCGAGGGAAGTTAGGGAAGCCACTCAGATCCCACAGCCACCAGTGTGAAGGTGAGAAGGCCCGTTCCCCTGCTCTCTGGGCCTGCAGCTCGCAGCTGGGCCTCTCCCACCCGGGCGGGGAAGCCTGAGCTGGTGTCAGGATGCTTTGCAGATTCTCTGCAGACAGTGAGCTGCTCAGCACCCACGCGCGAGACCTCAGCTTAGCAACCAGGTTGTGAGTGGCATTTTTGGGTCTGGGTTTTTATGTAACGTTTTAGAAGCCCGGGTCCCTTAGTACACGTAGGGAAATATTCCCTCAAAACAGCTGCAACATGACGTCTCGCAGGCCACAGCCGCGTCTTGGAGCTGCTCGCAGCTGGGCCCAGCGCCCTGAGAGACTCCTGCGCCCCAGTTGCAGACGCCACCTGCAGGCAGCGCCCGGGACTGCACGCTGTGCCCAAGGCGGGCTGATGTCACACAGGCTGCTCTGCGCCCTTGTTTCACACACACACAGCGCTTGTGGGTGTGATCAAAATATGTAGTGAATGCTTACATTTTTAAAATTTCTTACAGTAAAAGACACATGGCCAGGACTCCTCCTCAAACACCCCCTTACTGCAAAGGCACGCACCCATTGTCTGGCCACTTTCTGGAGCAGTAGTTCTGGACGTCCTCTTTCGGGTCTTGTGATCAAAGCTGTGATTGAAACTACGATGAACTGCTGCTGCCCACGGCCGTACAATGGGAAGGCAGGCTTGTACAGCCAAGACAGTTTCCTCACCCACCTCATTCTCGATCTGGCAACCTGTGACTTGTGTCTCTTCCCCAAAGTCAACATGATCGTGAAAAGTAGAAGTTTTAAATCTGTTCAGGAGGAGGCCACGACAGCACAATTGAAGAAGCCCGGCTTGGGTCTTTTAATAGGACCTTTGCACAGTCAGCACTTAGAGGCGCTGACTGTTAATAACACGCGGACGGTGCCGTGTTTACCTTAGAGGAACAGTGCGGCCCAGACACAGCCGCCAAAGTGGGGAGGCAGATGAGGTGAGAGGATGTGGCTCCCTGGCTTGCATCTCAGTACCTGCTGACAAAAGGCGGGACTTTGTCCCCAGCGACCTTGCAGCTCTGGAAAGGGAGGGAGGCCCGAGAGACTGCAGGGGTCCGGGAGACCCCACTGACCGCTCAGCGCCGCCTCGTCCCTCTGCTTCTCCGCTTGCCTGGCCTCGCGGCACATCAGCAGACCGTGTGCTGCTTCATTTCGGCAAAGGAATTGTTCCTCGGCCAGCATGAGAAAGGGCTTTAACAGTTCCTTGGCAAAGGTGATATTTTCTCAAGAGGGTGCAGAGCCATCTGGGCCAGCGCTGGGCAGCAACGCCTGCCAGTCCACATGGCCCTTGTCCCCAGGAAACTCGCCTGTGGGGCCTCCCTCAAACGGGCTACAGCAAGGGGGACATGGCTGGGGTCTTCATGGACTCCACACTGCCTGCATCTTGGCTGGAGCCCACAGCCTTCTTCCCAGGATGTGGTGCAGGAAGGGGAGATGGGAAGTGTGTCTCCAGGAGGCAGGTGCGAGGCATGAGGAGGACAGGGGATGACACAATGGCTAGTTTAGGTCCCTGCACACCGCCTGGACGTAGCTGCTCTATGGCCCAGGGTGGCTTCCAGCTGTGGCCCGGTTCCTTGCCCTGGTGGGCGTGGGTGTGAATCTCCCCTGGTCTCCTCCTCTCCATTTCTGTCACGGCAGGTTCTGGAGACCCAGGGCCCCTCTTTTTCCTCTGAGAGTCAGCTTTTGCCGGCTCAGGGACAGAGGGCAGAATGGCTCCCAGGGACTCCGTCCCTTCTCTGACCCCAAAGTGCACAATAGGACCCTTCTGATTGCAGGACCCTGAGCACAACTGTGCACACAGAGGGTTGCAGAGAGCATGCTCGTGGCCAGCTCACGAAGGTTCCAGACCCTCAGCAAGGCCTCAGGTGCCTCCTACTACTACTCGGGGTGATACGTGGAAAGCTGACAGCTCCCGGGGACAGATGTTTGAAATAAAACATAGCACAATGTGCAGAAAAGAGCATATTCCACATCACTGGCCACACTGCCGACTCTATCAAATCTAATGTGTTTTCATATTTTATTCCTGTTTAAGAAGAGAAAAATTATAGGTGTAGGGTATTAGAGAAATGACAGGTCTTTAAATGCTGGCATAGTCTCCCCTCCATATGTGTGTATAAGCACACACACACGTGCACATGAAACACACAAGCACATACTGCAGGAAGCACCCAGAGCTACTGCCCTGCTTGGGAGACTCCGGAAAAAGGACTTCCAGCCCTGTTTCAGGAAACGGCAAGCACAATGGGTAAGTGTGTCTGAAGCCAGGGGGTAGATTCTGAGGGGGATTCCTAGCAATGTGTTTCACTGTAGTAATTGTTTTTCACTTAAACTTTCACTGTATTATTTGACACACCTTGGATGATACTGGGGAAAATGTAAAGCCATGGAGATGGCGAAAGGGCAGTGGCTGCGGCCGCTGGGGAAGAGGGGCAGGAGCAGAACCCAGGCGCAGGAGCAGCAAGCCGCCCTGTGTGGCGTGATGCTGCTGGACGCGTGTCGTTACACACCCGAGCACACTCAGGCTCTCTGAGCCCAAGGGTCAGTCCGATGTACACCAAGCGCTCTGGGGGACAGGCTGTGTCCACATGGGGTCCTGGGTCGTGTGACAAGTGTCCCACTGTGGTGGCGGTGGGCAGTAGGAGGCTGTACATGTGTGAGGCTGGGCAGGGATCTAGGAAGTCTCTGTACTTTCCTTTTGATTTTTCTAGAACCTAAGACTGCACAAAAAAAAGCAAGGTCTATTAAAAGGATGTAGGAAAAACCAAGAGGCCTGGGGCAAAAGCCCTCGGCTCTCAACTTTCCCCACAAGGGACTTTCTCGCTTGTAAAGGGGGACACGACTTAGCAGTTATCTGAGTCATTGAGGCAGAAAAGCCATGGTTTGCTTCAGTTATTAGAATAAACTCAGGCAAAAATAGCCCGCTGTGGTTTGGTTCCTTTTCAGCAAATGAGCCTTGGCGGGATATGGGGTGTCGCAGGTTGCAAAGTGCACCCAGAACCCTTGGTTCTACCTCCTCCTCCTCTCTTGGGAGCCAAGGTGCCAAGGGGCATGGTCAGCCACCTGCAACCCTTGTGGTAAGGGCCTCCTCTGGGCCTGGTCTGCTCCCTGGCCCTGCCCTGCCTATGGACGGTGACCTTGTTGATGGGGTGTGCCCCTAGGCGAGAGACTGGTCACAGTTAGGGGATCAGCTCCACAGAACGTGGGGTGAGACAGGACCTCAGAAAGGAGGGTCTGGGGAGTGCATGGAGAGTTGGAGATGAGGAGCTTCCCAGCTGCACCCCGGAGCTCCAGGCCAAGGCAGGCTGGAAAGCCCCAGATCCCCCAAGTCTCCGATGCCCGACCACCACCCGCCTGCTCAGGTCCCAGCCGGGTCTCAGTCATGGTCGTGCACAGGGTCACTGAGCCCCATCAGATGGTGCCACAGGGTGCCTGACGTGCAGGGTGTGTTTGGGCTCTTCTGGAGGCAGCGCACCCGGCTCCCCCAGCATCTCGTGAAAGCACCCTGTCTCCAGGGGAATAATTAACAGTGTTAGTATGATATCAGAAAATTGCTAATTATGGCGATGTGCTAGCACAGCAATCCAGGAACTTGTGGAGCTATAGTTAGTGATGACAGAAAAGGAAAATATTTGACTGTTTCGTGTGGGGCCCAGGTTCTTGGAGGCGGTGAGAGGTGAGGCTTGGTTTTGTGCCACAGTGGGGGCTCAGTCCCCAGGACTCTGTCGTCTTCCCCACTGGGAGTTCATGGCGGGGTAAGGAGGGCGAGAGGTCTTGTGCTAACCGTGTCCAGCACCCCAGTGGGGCTGAGTGTGGCCTGTGTACTCCCTGCCTCACTGCCTCAATCTCCCACTCACAGACATGCGTGCTCAGCCTCACAACACACAGGGCCTTCACACATCCTTGTGCACAGAGTCAGACCACCACTCTACACCCACGGGGCCACACACTCACATTCTTTTGTAATTACATACCTGTCTTAGCTGCTTTTCTCATTACAGAGATGAATACCCAGGGAGGGAAGGGTTATTTGGCTTACAGCATGTAGAGTCCACAGGCAGCTGGCTTCAGGGCAGGGTGGACGGCAGAGAGGCAGCACAGGGGAGAAACCCTCCACGGCAGGCAGAAGGGAGCAAAGCAACAAGGGACTAGGCAATCCTCCTTCTGTCCCTTGTACTGTATCCAGGCTGCAGGGATTAGGGCAGTGCCAAAGCAGCCAGTGGGCTGATTCCGTTGTCTCACACCCTTCATCCCAGCACCCTTCATCCTAGCAGTGCACCACAAGTCAGTGACACACTAGATCCAGCCACCTCTGCAAAAGCCCCACCTAAGGCTACACGAGGCAAGCCGTAACAATACCCACATCTACACTCTTCATACCGTATACGCCATTATTATCACACACATTTGTTCACACACACACATTCTCACCCACATTCATCTGTCCCCTCTCACACACTCGTCATACGCAAGCACATACACACTTCAAACCAAGTCAGGGCCCTCTTCCTGCTTCCAGACAAAACCGATTACCATAGTGCCTTGGTCTCAACTGCCTGGAATTAGAGTGTAAGCTGTTCCGTTAAGAGAATAAATTCCCTCCCTTCCATATCCTCCAGATGTTGGAAGGAATGACTTCTGGAAGAAGTCAGTGCTGGGGCAGAAATTTTACTAAGATCCTTAAATGCCAGTAGCTTCTGGTATGACAATGCTTTGAAATTGCTGCAAAGGAAAAATTCAGTGGGACATGCATACAGAGGCATGTGCATATTTTATCTGATAAATAGCCAGCGATATGTGGTACAGTGCAATGTGGTCCAGATCCTGGGGAAGCCACACCCACGAATCCGTCAGAACAACCTGCCATGCCATGACTGGCATCTCATGTGCAGTCAGGGCTGAGAACCCCTGGGGGGGTGTCTAGCAAACTGGTTTCCAGTCTTTGCTGTACTCTAGAATTAAAAACCCTGAGCCTGACCCATCACCCCAGTTAGGGTTCTAACACAGTACCATCCCCCAGCTCTTTGTAGAAATGGTTGGCTTGGGGGCTGGGGCAGGGAAGTTACAAAATGATCCTGGCACATCTTGTGGTGGCAGAAAAAAAGGAAGTATTCCAAGAATCCAAGGATGAGGTGTACCAGAGAGACACAGAAGCCAGCCAGAGGAGCTCACAGGGCCAGAGCTGGGACAATCTGACCAGTGAGATAACTAATACTGGGCCATAACCTCATGCATGTAACATCAATGAGCCAAATAAAATGAATGATAAAAGAAAGATTTAAGATGCGTTGTGAACATGTATCCGCTCCCCACAAGCAATATAATCGTTATATACTTCAAATGCGTACCAGTAAAGATAAAATTTGGGAAAAAAATAAGTAAATGGTGAGCAAACCCCCGCCTGAAAGTATTCCAGGTAACTCACACAGCCACTGTCCTGTCCTGTCCACATGGCTGTGTCTAGGGACTTTCAAAGATGATAGTGTGGAAGAGGAAGAAGGGTGACTTTGTACCGGGGGAAGGTGACAGAGCCAACCTCAATCAGAACCAAGGTGGGCGTCAGGAGTGATGAGTCACATGGAAGTGTGCGCCTTTGATTGGTGACCACCCCTGGGTCTTCCTCTCAAAAAATCCCTCTAACCATAAGGAAGACATCGAGCAAATCCAAACCGAAGAGCAGACTGTAAAACTCCTAACTGGCTCTCCTCAAAACTGTCAAGGCCACCAACAAGGAGACTCTGAGAAGCTGTCACAGCCTCCAGGGCTGAAGGAGACGTAACGAGAAAATGCAACCTGGGATCCTGGAATGATCCTGGGACACAGCAGTGATGATGTTAAAAAAAAAAACCTAAGGAAATCTGAATAAAGAATGAGCCTCAGTGAAAAATATTATATGTTGGTGTTGGTTCATATATGGTCTTATCAAACATATGGTTAATGTTTACTTTTTTAAAAATATATTATAGTAAGGCATGGCACCATTAATCCCCCTCAGAATACTGCACCTTGCTTTGAGTACATGCGTCCTGTGGGTCACCCTTTCTGCAGCAGCTCTGGAGGTCCTCTTTCATGAGTGTCTTTAGTTGTGCAGTTGTGGCTAACTTGCTGTCCCAAATCGATTGAGAATGTTGACCTTTCGTGGTCATTTGGACTTCAGAGAACAGCCAGTAATTGCATGGTGCTAGGTCCAGTGGGTAAGGTGGCTAAGGATGTACCTCAATCTTTTTATTTGACAGAAATTGCCATAAACGTTTTGAATCAATTTAGGACACCCAAACAACTGTGAAGAGACATTCATGGAAGGTGACTTCCAGAACTGCTTCAGCAAGTGGCAAGAGCCTCTGCCATCCCACCCTGAACACACTCGATCGCGTCTGATCTCTGAAGCTGAGGGCGGTCGGGCCTGTTTGTACTTGGGTGGGAGAAAGTAGCAAGACCAATGAGATAAGTGTGGTTGAGGTCAGGAGCAGGTGTCTTGGGGGGATTAATAGCAATGTGTTCTTTACTGTAATAATTTTTTTTAATTTTTACTTGAACATTTTAACACAATTCACAGTTGAGACAGGAGGTCTCTACTACCTCCTCAACTTCCCCATACATCTAAAATATCCTAAAATGAATGGCTGTTCATTCAGAAAACACAAAATCCCAATTACCAGCGCGCCTACACTGGACTCAGGCCAGAAGCCACCATGGAACTGGGTGTCAGCTTTCTTAAAGCCCATGGAAGACAGTGATGTGGGAACTGTGGGAGCCCCCATGCCAGATGGAGCCCCAGTGACAAACAGCCCCAAAGTCTCAGTGGCTCAGAATGGCACAGCTGTATGCCCCTCCACTTACTCAGCTCTCACAGGCAGGCAAGGGGACTCTGTTCACTGTCAGTGACTCAGGGACCCAGGCAGAGGGCAACTGCCACAGCCAGTGTCACTACACTGGGTTGGGGCCAGAGGGAAAGAGCACTCTGAGGGGCTCCACAGAAGGGAGCCTGCCACTGGCTCTCAGAGCCCATTGGCCAGAACTGGTCATGTGATCCTGCATAACCACAGGGTAGGGCTGTTTTCTGAAGGTGGAGAACAAACATACCTGTCACGTAGCTCTGATGGCTGCTGTTAAGTGGTCAGCCAAAACTCAGCAGGGGACTTAGAAAAGCCTTCCCAGACCAGGCCGTTGTGTCTCCTGCCCTGCACTCCTTCACACCTCAGTGATGCAGAATGGCCGCCTGACTTGTTTCCTGTGCTGCAGTCTCTGTTTTGGTGCCCTGTCTAGGCTTCTGTTCTCATGAAGAGTTGAGATGTGAGTCCCCTCCCCAGAGAATGGAGTCCTACCTGGCCTCCACCAGCTGGTGGATGAGGTCTCTTACCCACTGGCCAAGTTCCCTCAAGGCCCTGTGACTAAGCTTCTGCAGACAGCCTGCCCTGAATTCCATGCCTTCATGCTCCGTCCAGCTGTCAGGACAGCCGTGATCACTGTGCGGCCTCTTGACCCGACAGCTGGGCTGAATGATCAGCCACTTCCTGCTTAGGAGACAGCACTTCCTTCAGGGCCCCTCTAGGACCTGCCCCGTCCCAGAGTTCTGGCTCCTCATGGTGTGCAGGGCCAACCCTCAAGACCGGCAGCCCATAACTTAAAGGAGAATTGATTTATTTTGCTGGTGTTTTCAGTCCACGGTTGGCAGGCTCAAGTGCAGAAAGGACAGGGTGGAGGACTTACTGAGGAGAAAAGTTGTTCACATCATGGTGGCTGAGAAATAGAGAAAGGACAAGAAGGGACAGTGTTCACCCTCACAGGCTTTGCCCCAGGGACCCACCTTTTTCAGTGAGGCCTCACGTCCACCAGTGGATTAATGTACTTTTGAGTACAGCATCCCTGCGATTTGTCTGAGTGCAGGAGGGTTTGGGGGGTCATTCTTGATGTAAACCATAACACAGCCTCAGTTAGTTTTGACCCTCCTGAAATCCCCCTTGTTCCTTCTTTGAGGAATTGAAATCCCACATGGAGTCCATTCGGTTAAGAAACTGAGCACAGAGCCGGACACAGTAGGAGTGTCTGGGCCTCATGGTGAGTAGTAGGCTGAACACCGTGGTCTCAGCTCTTGTGGAATTTATGGGGAAGGGGGCTATTAAACAAGTGTGAGAGAATGAAAACCAGGCATGTGTGTGTCAGCCTCAGGTTCAGTGTGGTGGGAGTTACTTGTGTGTGGCTGCATTAAATTCCTCCTGGGGACAGGGCCTACTAGATGTAGGAGTCTGAGAAGTCCTCACAAGTCAGGGGTTCCGAATAGTCGTTTCTAAGCCAGTCACAATCATAATGGGAACTAATAAGGCCACACGCCTGGATGGGTACAAGTAGGGTCTTCAAAAGAAGCTTCAAGGGAAACAATAGGATTCCAGTCAAGAAGCATGGGTTTTCTATGCATTCTATGTCAAGTTGGAAAGAAGCATTTTCCTTTTGAGTTCTAAAAGCAGGCTTGGTAAATATCTGCTACGACTAAATGTGAAGAACAAAAGGACAGAAATCCAGAGGAAGCTGAGGGAACACTATATCTGCTGGCCTCTCCTGTCTAGATGGGGTTTGGGTCTTGGTGAGTGAATGGCCCTGGTCCTGTCCACCCATGTCCAGGGCTCAAGACTCCCCCTAGGGCAGAGTGTAGAATCAGGGATGTCAGACCCCATGGAAAACCAGAGCTGTGCAGGCCACAGGAAGCCCCCACTCCAGGCATTCCAAAGGGAGGAAGCACTTTCCAGAATATTCTGGAAGGGTCTGGGCCTTCTCCACAGCTGAGCCAAATCACCCCTGAGGCTCAGCTTTAGGCCTCATCCTAGAAATGGCTTTCCACCTAGCACAGATCTTGCGGGACAAGAGAATCTAAAGAAGGAAAAATGAAGACCCAAGCAATGAAAACCACAAGTCACCCAGGCCCGCTCAGAGCAGTCACCGTCTCCCCCACTGCGGTTAAAGATGTTCTCCTGTTTGGTATTGTGAGGAACTGAAAACGAACACATTTAAGTCAATAATAAACTGTCTTGTCTTTGCTCCAGAGCAGGAACCAGCCATTCCTTTCATTATCTTTGAGGAAGCCCATGTTAATTAAAACTCCTCAGGGCCTGTCAGACTTGTCATGCCCAGAGGAGTCAAAGGAGCGGACAGTCACGCTGACAGAGTGCCCATGAGACACGTTCCTGTCTGGCTCTCCGTGGAAGATGTGTACAGCGTGAAGGCCTTTAGGACATCCTGTCTCATCCGCTTTCCCCCAGGGTCACCATTCTGGGACAGGGCTCACATGACTGTGCTTATGCAGGGATGTAGCGTCCCAAAGGGCAGGCGTGTGTGAAGGCCGGCAGCCTGACCAAGTGGTGACCCCAAGGGTTGCTGCATGCTGACTCCGTGGGAACCCAGGAAATGGAGGGGTGCATTGCCGGCACCCAGCGTGTCTCTCTCCTGCACATGGCAGGTGGCTCAGCCTCTGGGAGAGGTGTGAAGTGGGGCCAGGCGCTGTGGGGTCACCCAGCAAGGACCTGGCTTAGTGGTAGTGGCGGGGACTAAGAGGAGACAGCAGGTGCTGAGGCACTTTGGGAGTGGGGTCCCTCCCTGCAGGGACCTAGGCAGAGAACTGGGCCGTGCTCACCTATAGTTCACACAGAGCAGTCGCCATCTCCCTCATGCTATAGGCAGCAAACCGTGTAGAGCAGGGCACCCGCAGCCCGAGCCCCATCCCATGCACATGAAACGCACAGGGAAAACCCCAAAGACTGCTGCAATGGAAGTCAGCAGGAAAACTATCGCACTGAGTAAAAACAGCAGCAAGTTCTCCTCAGATGCTGGTGCTTGAGGAAAGCAGGGGTCTGTGGAGAAGGAGGAGGTTGCTAGTGAGAGCATGGAGCTAGAGAAGCCGGCTAGGAACTTTCCAGAACTTCACACCCGGGGTGCTAGAGCGTCCTTGCGTGTCTACCTCCGAGAAATCCCAGGCACGTGCTCTGCCTTAATCCGGCACTGCGCGCATACGCTTTCGGTTGGTGTTTGGTTCCCAAATGGAAGGAAGAGAAAGTTGGAAAATGGATGGGGAAGCCCTGTGAATTGGAGGAGGAAGAGGAGGAGAAAGAGATTAGAGAGAAATGGGACTGGCGTGTGTGAGGGAGACGTCGATGGCAGACGAGCCCGTCCTGTGTGGCTCTTGGCTGTACACTTAGGGTGGGGGGAGGAAGAGATGGAGGGAGTTAGCAGACCCCAACCTTTCCCAGAAAGAAGCCTGGAGCTGAGAGGACGCAGAGCTCAATCCCTGTCACCAGGGGGCGCTGTTGACCAGGAGCGTTTGGCTGGTGCAGCAAACCAGCCAATTGGAAATTTGAAGTTGTTCTAAAGGATGAGAAATGTTCTTAGGTGACAGTGCAGGATGCATGTGAACCCCAGTGGCTTCTCTGCGTTTTAAAAGATGTATGTTAATACTAACTCGCTGCAACACAGAAAAAGGTCTCTGGGTCTTCCATGGAGTCTAGGTGCTATGCTGAACTGTCCTCAGGTGAAGATTTACCTCAAATGCCCAAGGAGGCTGTAATGGATTTTGACACATACTTAATAATGTTCTTTAGCATGCGACCTCGCAGGCAGATTGCAGTGAGAGAGCTGCCCCTAGGCTGAGCTGGAGCTGGGTCTCCGAGGCCAGGCTGGGACCCCAAGTCTCACCGCCTTGCAACCTTGAGGAGCCCCTGGCTTCTCTGATGAAAGCCACAGGCTGAGCAGAGTATTAAGAACACAGTCAGAGACAGTGGCCCCCATCTTATCTGCGGCAGGAGGGAGTCTGGCCTGTTATCTAAGGAGCCACACTGCGGAACTCACCCTCAGTCTCTGCTAGGTATTGGGGTCCCAGCCAACCTGCCCTGTTCTGGGACCCTGGGACCCTGAGACGCTTTGCTTCAAACGCCTGGCTCCACAGCGCTGATCTCCCAAGGCTGGGCACAGGGCTCCGGCGGCTGCAGTAACTCTACGCTCAGGCCCAGGTTCTTGCCTTTCCTGGACAAGATTTCCAAGGCAGGATTTAGTCTTACCGCAGGCAGACATGGGTAGGGGCTGGATTCTAGCAGACCGCACCCCCTGTGTCCTCCAGGTTAACTAGAAGGTGCGCACAGGTCGATACCCAAGGCACAGGGGATTTGTCTGAGGTGGCGCAACCACTTTCCACAACTCGACTGACGGGTAAACTAGACCCTCAGGAGCCAGGGAGAAGGAGGAGAAGAAACAAGAGTCCAACCAACATTGGTAGGTGCTTAGTCTACCCGGAAGCTGGCTGTGTAGGGAGTGGGCTTAGGGTTTGGAGTCGGAAAAACTGCCACCTTTGAGTCCTGGCTGCTTCTCTTCGTTGCTGTGTGACCTTAGCAAGGTTCCCTAACCTCCCTGGTCTCAGTCTTCTTACCTGTCCAGTGAAGGTGGTAACAACCTTTTAAGAATTGTAAAGTCATGAGGGCTCAGTGCAGTCCCCAAAGCCAGTAAACGTCAGGCACTGCTGTGAGGCCCTGTAACCAATCAGCAGAAGCCACAGAGCTGCTCTCTGACTCTGTCCTGCCTCGTGAGCAGCGTCAAGGTGCGCAGGGACCAAGGTCAGGAAGTGTGGGGTCCAGGCCCTCCCGGCCAGGTCCAAGTCCACCCAGGGTACCACTGTGATGGATATCGGGCTGGGAGAGGACACTAAGTGCCAGAAAAAATAACGTGCATTGTGCGCAAACTGTGGTCCCATTTCGGGGAACTGGTGATGTTATCCATGCACACCCAGGACGCGGCTCTGAACCTAGCCACGATGGGGCCTAAGTGTGCACTTGGTCCTCAGCAAGTGCCCCTCATGTGCCTGGCAGTGCCAGCCCAGACAGCCAGGGCCGAGCTGCGGGTCAGAGTAGCACTCAGCCCCTCTCATGTCCCTGTGTTTCCTTGAAGCTGGGACCCTGACCACGTCCACCCAGAGGGCCAGAGGCCCAGAGGGTTCATTCATCCTCTGGGTCACAGCCCAGAGGAAAAGCATGGCTTCTTTTTCTACCTCAGCTGACAGTTTCATTTAAAAAAACAGAACAGAATAAACACTTCATTTTGTTGGCCAGAGCAGAATGACATTTGAGTTTCCAACTATGTCTCCAAATTACTTTTTTTTTTTTTTGCAGTACTAGGGATTGAACTCAGGACCCTGCGCTTGCTAGGCAAGCGCTTATTCCACTGAGCTATATCCCCAGCCCCTTCCAAATTGCTTTCTACAGAATCTCAATTTTATTTTGTTTGCTTAAAGTCTATTGATTTATAAGTCAGGACCCCAAGAAATTGTGACAACAGCCCTGTACCCCACTCATTCTAGGTTTATATGCAAAGGGGGTTGGGGGAACCCCCTTTCTATAGATACATGAGAAGTGACTTGGGCTTTTTTTGTTTGGCTGGTTTTCGGTTTTTTGAGACAGAGTCTCACTATGTAGCTCAGGCTGGCCTTGAACTCGGTCACTATGTAGCTCAAACTGGCCTCAAATTCAGGGCAATCCTCCTGCCTCAGCCTCCTGAGTGCTGGGATCACAGGCATGCACCACCACCTAGGCTTCGGGTGTGAAAGGATGGTTTTAATGTTCTCAAAATCAGACGCAGTCATTCTCTCGCCACCTGTATATCTGCTATTTGTGCAGCTGGGTCTAAGAGGCCTTGTCCTCAGGGGCTTCCCTTCAAGGTGAGATTCTTTGTGGCTTCATCCTAGGGACAATGTGGGTCCCTCCTGCCACCAGGGCCTGGCTCTTCAACCTTCCCTATGGAGCCTGTCTCACCTCCCACAGGTGATAGTGGGGTACAGCTAGGATGCAGGAGCCCACCGAGGGGCTGGGAGGAGAAGGGGCTGGTGGCTCGGTGAACCGCAGGGTGTTCTGTGTGTTCCCTGTCCCCAGCCCTCGGGAGATCGCAGTCATTCCTGCAGGGTCCCCTAGGAAGCTCTCCATTCCTCTGACCAAATGTATTCCATCCGGGTTGTCGTCTTTGCCTAAGTCTAATTGATGCCATCACAGTGTCAGGGTGAATGCAATGATTTTAGTCAAAAGCTGTAAACCAGAAAAGACAGTTTGTATTACAGCTTTCCTCTCCAGGCCTGACAAGACCTGAGTGTGTAGCCACCGCCAGCCGGACCTTCCAAGGTCTTGGGGAGCAGACAGAGAGCAGGCCTGTCAAGTGTGCCCAGGTGCAGGCGCAGACAAGGCGGGCCGTATACACATATACCGGCTGTGTCTGTGTAGGTCGGGAAAGCCTGCCCTGCACTGCGTCCCCGTGCGGTTCTCTGAGCTCCTGTCCTGCCTGTCTTTGGGTGAGGGAAGATGTGGAAAGGGCAGAAAACACAATTCAAGTTTATCCTTCCACCCAGCAAAGTGCAGAGCAGGTCGGAGGAAAGCAAGAGTGTCTGTGGATGAAATTAGAGTTTTATCCAGCCGTCCAAGTAAATCACCTTTTGCAAAAATTCCCACCACATCCCTAAACAAAAAATGTTGATCTGACTCCATTCATTTGGAAGCCTATATTTTGCAGGTATTTTCTCTTTCCAGTATGATACAAACACCCAAGAAGGGGGAGTGCAAACCTTAGATCATTTTGTCAGAAGTGTAGATTTTCCAACTGGCAGTCACGGAGAGGAGTAAAACGTGGTGCAATGCCGTTGATACACCTGTGATCTAATAATCCTCTAGGGTGGAAGCTTTTGCTTGGAGTATCAAATCCTTCTTTTTCTTGTGCATATTTAAAATCTGTCATTTAAGACACAGGTATCTTCTCAGAGACACACCAAGCTCCTCCCCAGAAATGGTTCTTGGTAAGTTTCCTGAGAAGGGGATGATGGTCACAGGAGAGGCATGGCCCTGTTTTGTGCCAAAAACACTTAACTCTGCCTTTTTTTGTATTTTAATGTGTGGCTTCACACTTGAGATCTGACATAAGTAGTCCGTTTTCTGGGAAGAACTTTGACCCTCAATTCTATGTGCAGGTCCGAGGGCTGCCATAGTGAAGCCCACAGATTGGGAATTTGAATACTAGAACTTGATTCCCTCTCAGTTTTGCAGCTGGAGGTCTGTGATCAAGGTGTCATGGGGGTCAGGTCTTGCTGAGGTGGTGATGGGTAGATTGCTGCAGGCCTCCCTCTGCGGCTTCTGGATAGATGTCTTCACGGTCACCTGTCTGTCCTCCTGTCTGTGCCCCAATTCCCCCTTGTATAAGGCAAGCACAAGGTACAGACACCCGCCTACTGTGCTATAATCTCATCTGAGCTGATAGCCTCTGCAGCAGCCCTGTTTCTAAATGTGATTGCACACTGAAGGCCTGCCAATCATTGTTCCACTACTCTAACAAAATACCCGAGACCGTCAGCTTTTGAGACATGTGCAGGTTTGTTTTGTCTCAATTTTTGTTGGTCCTATTACTTTTGGGCCTGTGGCAAGGCAGCATATCAGGGTGAGGGCATATGGTACAGAACAGATGCTCTCCTTATGGGCAGAACAGAGCAGAGAAGAGGAAAAGATTGGCATCCCATAATCCTCTTCAAGGGCAAGCCCACTACCCGTCTATGGGAAGGGGTGCTGGATTGGTCAGCCCATGCAATGTGATATGAGCTGCATGACAGGGAACAAGATCCGAGAGGCAGGAGGGGAACAGCTGGTGCGCTGGACCTTCTGGCTGTGTGCCAGCCCCCCTCACACAGTGCCCCAGAACCAAGACCCCAGGAACCACAGACATGCTTTCAGGGACTGAGACGCCACATGACGTTGTAGCAGCAACAGCTTTGCAACAGTTGTTGAGGTTCCTCATTAATTTTTGAGTACCTGTTAGGATTAACCTTGTAGTATAGTCGAAAACACCACAATAGAGGAGACCCTGCTTCAGGCAGCTCTGGCTTCCCATGGGCATAGGAGAAAGGCACAGGGCACGGTGGGTGGGTGGAGATTGGCAGGAGTCACTGCTGGAGAGACCCGATGGCAAAGATCCAGGCAGCAATAGCAGAGTGAGACAAACCAGGCAGGCATGGGCTCACATGTGGACTCCCTTGCTTTCCAGTCCCTGTGCCTTCCTTGTGGAGTTGTTAGGAGGGCAGAGCTGTCACAGAGTGCCCAGGAAATATGTGGCAGTGCCTCTAATGTCATGCATGAACATTACATTTCCTCCCTTCTCCCTGTGCCCAGCCCGAGAGGGCAGGAAAGGCAAACAGCACAAGGCCGTCTACGGAGGGAGCAGGGCCGTGTTTACTGCAGGTGCTGGGCTGCAGCAGAACAGCTCTGGGCTCTGACCTGCTATCGGTAGGTGCTGCGTGCTGGCCAGGCCCGCGTGGCTTCTGGAGCACCGGGCAGAAAGAGGAAACCTCGGAGCGGTGGTGGCAGTGCCCATCAGCGCCACCTTGTCCCTCTCCCTCCTGGGCGCCAGATCCTGGGTTCTGCGTGAGTCATCGCCTTGCAGCGCCTGGTTTGTTTTTCACGCTGTGGAGGCCTGACTGGCACCTTGGGAACGCATCTCTGACTGCCCTCCCTCCTGAGGGGTGCGGCCTCTTCAGTCTCGGCCCTTCGTCCTCGTACATCTGTTGCTCTCTTTGTCTGTCTGTCTTGCTCTTCAGCCCAGAGGAGATGGGGAAGCAGGCGGCCTGGGCAGAGGGAGAGTCAGAACTGGAGGAGAAAGAGGCCGTCTGAGTTATTCTGGGAAAATCTGCGTTTGGCTAACTCAGAGGGGTCCTGGGAGTATGTGCCTGCCACTGCTAGGAGAAATCATTTGCCTGAATTCTCCTGACCTGCATTTTGAGCCCAGGTCCACTGCATGGGCCCCCAAAATGTGCCTTGCCCAAGCAAGCACGTGTCCTGAGGACAGAAGGGAGACTGGGGCGGCTTAGAAATCACTGTTCAAAGACACACATCCTATTGCAAACTGATGTTGGGTTGGAGCTAAATAAACCTGGGGAGGGCTCTATGTAAACCTTGTTTGTTCACAGGGGAAACTGCTCTCTGAAGACCTGTGAACAGCTGTGTGCTCCCCCACACTTACAAATGTCAGGAGCTCCTCCTGCAAAGGTCCACTGAGTGGAGATGCATTTCAGAGCTGTGTCAAGATGGGCCCTGTCCTACTCCTGCCCTCGCTTTGCAGAGTTATATGAAATCCCAGGCTTTCAGGCACAGTGTATATAATCTCTTTAGAGACACACTGCCCCATCCGTATTGGTGCAGGAGCCACTGTCTTTTTACACCTGTACTAACTCAGTTCTTTTTTTTTTTTTTTTTTGCCGTTTTTCACTATGCTGTTCAGGCTGGCCTTGAGCTCACTTAGTAGCCCAGGTTGGTCTTGAACGTGCAACGATCCTGCCTCAGCCTCTGGAGTGCTGGGATTACAGGAGTGCACCACCACGCCCGGCTCTAACTCAGTTCTTGTTGCAGTTGATTATTTTAGATATGGGCTCCTGCACCGCGTTTCACCTCGGCTCACAGAGGCCTGACTCATCGAGAAGAGGTGGTGTCCAGTACTGCAGAGCGCGGGTGTCCCGGTATCTATTACATACGCTGCTTTCAGTTTCATTTGTGTAACTTCTACATCCAAAACCTTTCATGTTTCTAGACATACACAGAGAACATCCTGGAGTCTTTAAGCACTAACTGATGCTTTAGAGGCTTGAGTTACATGTAGCAAACGGATCCAAAGACAGGGGCTTCACATGTCTGTGGATATTGCTAAGCTGTATGCCAGGGGTAGAGTGGTTTACATTTGCACCAATGGTGTATTCCAGCCCCTCATCTTTCCCATGTCTTCAATAATGGTTAACTTTATCAGCCCCCTTGCAGCTTGGCTAGCCTGACAAACAAAACAGTCTGTGTATGTCAGTGTAGTTTAATTCAAACATCTGGTTTATCCTTGGTTTTCTCCTGTTGGCCGTCTCTGCTTCCCCACTCTCCTCTCAGGCCTTAGTACTTACGTAGAGGGGAAGCACCCACAGATCTTTAGCAGAAGCCTCACTGAAACAAAGCCAGAACAGCAAATAAAAGGCCAATTCACGTCCCACGGTTCAGAGCAGAGTCTTTCAGGTGAAAAGGACCGTCAGATGCTGTCACTAGCCCAGCTATACGTCAGAGAACCACAACTGAGACTCGTGACCAAGGCTCTCTGGCTGTCTTGCCTCAGTAGAAACCATAGTGAGTGGAATCAGGGTACCGCTGGACAGACCTGCTTTCTAGGAAGGGTCTTTCTGCAGCTCATCTGCAGCTGTCCCATAACAAGTCACACTTGCGGGGCCGCAGGTGTGGCTCCAGGTCTCAGCCTGGCTGGTCCGCTGCTACCTCAGTCTTTCCCACTATGCTTCCTCCTTGGTGCTGTCAAGCTGCCCCTCATCTCCGCTCAGAGCACTTGTGGGCACGTCTGCAGAGGACCTCACAGCTGGAAGGTTTCCATGGCAATAAGAAGGGAGCATGGGCAGATGGGTTCTGCATTCCCCCTGTATCTGAAGGGCTCCTGGGTGCCCAAGAGTCCACTCTGTCCAGTTTTCCCACACAGCTTCACCTGCCCTCCCTTCTACTCTCTCTTATTTTAACCTCTAATGATGCCTGGAAACGAGCCAGCTTCAGGCCTGGCAAGGAACCTGATTATCCAGGTGGCCAAAGACCACCCCAAAGCCAGCTTGGACCTCTGCCCCAAGGAGCATTACTCATAAAACGTGGTCTATGTTTCTCTTCCCAGACACATACTCTAGAAATTAATATGTCACCACCTTGTCTGGGATCCCTTCCTGATGGAAGCCAAGGCTTTGTCTACTAGCAAATATATATGTATATATATATATATATATATATATATATATATTTGTGTGTGTGTGTGTGTGTGTGTGTGTGTGTGTGTGTGTGTAAAAGTGCTCGTGTCTGTAGCACTCCATATACTTCTTTAGTTTCCATGGATTAACTTTTGAACACCATGCTGCTGTCATAACACTCGGCCTAATCGTAACGAAGGCTGCTTTAACTAAGATTCACTTGAAGAAAAGCCTAACTCAGTCAACCCCTTTGTAAGAGGAGGAAGCACGCAATGCTCATTAGCGGTTCCCAGGCACTCACTCAGGAATTAATGGCTGGTTTTTATGCCCCACCAGGACCGTTCCAGCTCCCCATAAGAACCGTTCCTGAAGCCAGGGCTTTATGACCACTTTGGAGGAAATTTGCCATTTGACACCACATATAACAGGGGAAATTCTTTTCTTGGAATGTTCAACCCTGAAGACTATTGTGAACTAAAATGTGAATGAAAGCTGTTTGGGGTGGTGATGGTGAGAGAGAGACAGACTGCATTGCAAAGGGCCAAAAATATACTGCGGAATCAGGAAAGGAAGTAGGCATGGACACTGGGTAACTCAGCCTGTGGGAGACCCTGGTAAGTGACTTAAAAATATGTTTCGCTTAAGCTTCTCCATTATAAAATTATTTGTGCTAATTTTAGAGGAAAATCACTCACAAGTCCACCACTTAAGGATAATATTGCTGACACTTTTTTTCATCTATGCTGTCTTTGTGCGCACACAGAAGATCTACGTTGTTGGGATCAGATCGCACGCCTGCACAACAGGCGTGCCATTGCGCTCTGATTCAGAATCCCAGGATAGTTTGCTTCTGTGATTATGGCTCTGGTCATCTCCTCAAATCCTGTTCCATTTTTGTTTCTTCAACAGATATTCGTGGAGTTCCCTGTTAGGGACCAGGCCTGAGGATACTGAGCTGAACATGGCCCAGAGGTATTGTCTCAAATACATATTCTAGTTGAAGGAGACACGATAAATGTGTAAACCAATGCTGGGTGTGCTGGGGAGTCACTGGAAACACTTCAGTGAACAACAGCACTCCCTGCTTTATATCTTTTAAAATGGATTTCTTCCATGGACAGAATGGTTCCTTTTCCATGAGGAGAATGGATCCTTGGAGAGAAGAGCAGCACAGGAGAGAAAGAGGGAGATTACTGACTGCAGTCGTGCAGACAAGCAAGATGGCAGCTTGGCCTTAAGTGGGAGAGGAAGCAGGGAGAGGCACGTTAGGGAGTTGAGTTCTCAGAGCTTGCTAAGGTTTATCAGAGACATGTCATGGATATAAGGGAACAAGAGTGTAAGATGCCTGCCAGGAAATTCTGGCTTGAGTGACTCGGAGGGTGAGGGTGCCAACTTCTGACACAAGAAGACTCAAGCAGCGTGAGGTGAAATCGAGTCCACCATGAATGGACAAGACATCCGGGGTGGATGTGACCAGTTTGCAGTTGGACGGGGCACTCTGTGCTCCAGAGCCTGGTCGTCTAATTGAGAATTACTGGCACATGGACAGCAGTTGAAGCTGTGGAGATTGGGCACATTCACTTCGGGGACACAATGTGGGGGTGAGAACAGAAAGGCCCAAAGAGAAAGCACCCCAACTTTTAAAAGCCAAGCAGGCAAGAAAGATCCCCAGGTGCTGGATGCCCACAACAGGCTCTCACCTGCTGCACACAGCCTGGGCAATGTGTGAAATAGGGGACAGACTCTTGCATCAGTAAGTTATGCCATTTTTGTGAGGGGATATGTCGTATTCTGAAAACTCTTAAAATTGTGTGAGTCAGGGCAATGTTCTTCAATTCTGATTTTAACAAATGATGGGCTGTGCATTGACCATCCAATACTTAAATCACATAATAGAGTTTATATGAATTATTTTAAACTCCCTGTTATAAGGAAATTTTATTTTCAAGAGCTGCTTTGAAAAGTTGGTGAGCAGTTTTACACCATCCCATGTATATTCTTTAATTTCCTTTGGAGCTTCCTTTTTTGACCAATGGATTATTTAAAAGTATGTTGTTTAATTTTCCAGTCTGTAGAGATTTTCCTGTTTGCTCTTCCTTGTTGAATTTTGGTTTGATTTCACTGTAATCAGTGAATATAATCTGCATATTTTTACTCTTTTAAGTGTTTTGAAGCTAGTTCTATGGCCTAGGATACTGTATGTTTGGGGAATGTTCCATGATCATGTGAAACAAATCTTTACTGTGATGGGGTTGGAGTGTTCTGTGTGTATCACTTAGATACTACTGGCAATTAGATAATAGTTGATTGCATTGTTTAGAATTTCTCTATTTTTGCTGGTTTTCCTTCTAAAAATTCTATCAGTTGCAAAGAGGAGGGTATTGAAGACACGAACTATAATAATGGAATTGCCTGTTTTTCCTTTTAGCTGTATTAGTTTTGCGTCACAGATTTTGAGGCTCTGTTATTTGGTACGTATGCAATTAAGACCATTATTTCTTCCCAGTGAATTGATTCTTTTATTATTATGTAACATCCCTCTTTGTAGTAATTTTCTTTGCTCTGAAATCTACTTCAGCAGATATTAATACAACAACTACTGTTTTTGTATTATTAACGTTCACCTGTTATAGCTTTGTCTGCACTTCCGCTTTCCACTTACGTGTGTCACTGAATTCAAAGTGAGTTTCTTATTAACAGTGGATAGTTGAGACACGTTTTTTAAATCTATGAAGCCAATATCTGCCTTTTCATTAGTACATTTAGGCTATTCGCTTTGGAGATAATCATTCATATGTCTACCATTTTATGATTTTCTGTTACTTGCCTCTGTTTCTCATTTTTCGGTTTTTCATCTGTTGCCTTCCTGTAGATTATTTGCACAAATTTTAGGGTTCCATCTGGTCTTGTTTGTAATGTTCTGGAGTGTATCTGTTTGCCTTTTTCTGGGTTACTCTGGTGCAGCACACATATGTGACTTGGAGTCTACTCTTACCAACATTTTGCCAACTCCCACTGCCACCGACCACTGAAGTACCTTCATCCATCCACACTCATTTAAAGTAGAAGAGAGACTGACATTTTTGTTTCCACGTCAAATACGATTTATGAAACCCATGAGGAGAAAGATAACCTCTTCTATGCGTCCATGTTGTGTTCTTTCTGCAACTGTCTATTTCTTCCTGAAGTTCTAAGAGTCTTCCTCTTATCATTACTCATCTCTTTAAAGCGATTATTTTAGCATTTCTTTAAGAGTGGGTCTTCCAATTGCAAATTCTTTTGGTATTCTGTCATCAGACAATAGGTTTATATCCCACATATTCCTGATGGATGGTTTAACCAGATAAAGAACTTGGAAAATGAATCACTTCTTTCCGGCCACCATGGTTTCCAATGACGAGAAACCCAGTATCAGAGAAACTGGCATCCTCCCATGGGACTCTGTTCTCATTTTCCTCTGGCTGCCTTCAAGATTTTTTCTTTATTTTTATATTCCAGAACTTTAATTATGATTTTCTCTTGGTGTGGATCTCCTTGGCTCTATCTTTTTTGAAGTGCGCTCAAGCCTCTCGAATTTATGGTTTTATGTCTTTTGCCAAACTTGGAAAGCTTTGAATTGTCTCTCAGCCGCAGTCCTCGGGGACTGATGTGACAGAGGCTGGGTCTTTTCCTGCTGTCACGCAGGTCCTCATGCCTTTATTCTTTGTCTCTATCCAAGTTAGTCCCTCTTTGTTGTTAATAGTTCCTATTAATCCTTCTTCAAGTTTACTGGTTCTTTCTTCTCTCATCTCTACTTTATTCTTGAACCCCTCCAATGCTGTCTTTTAAAATTTTAGTTATTGAGTTTTCTAGTTTTATAATCCCTAGTTGGTACTTTTTAAATAACTTCTATTTTTTTGCTGAGGTGTTATTTAAAAATTTTTTTTCATTTCTATCCACAGAATTTGTAATTAGCCATGGAAACATTCTTTCCAATGACTGCTTTAAAATTCTTGTTGAATAATCTCAGTGGCTGGTTCATCTCCGTGTTGACATCAGTTGATTTCTCCTTTTCTTTCAAGTTGTGGCTTTCCCAGGTCCTTGTGTGACTGGTGATTATTTTATTGTATCCTGAACAGTTTGACTATTATGCTAGGAGGCTGTCGTTTTAGGATTAGCATGCAGGCTACTTTTGTGCCTGGAGTTCCAATGACAATTTCATTTTCACAGACTTGGTGGTGCTAGTTGTTGCACTTGGCTTCCCTGCAGTGGATGAGGCTCCCCCTGGTTCTCCTTGGGGCTGCCTGGGACGAATTCCCTGAATCTGGTGTCTTTAGATGGGAGACAGGATCCCCAGCCCTTGGAAATGAAGAGCCCTTTCTGGGGAGGATCCCCTGTGCCAGTCCCTGGGTGGTAGAAGACACTCAGGCCTGTAACGCAAGTAGGCATCTCAGGCTGAGGGCTTCTTAAGGCAAAATCTGCCTTGCCAGGCCTGCCAGCTTCCCAGGGTCTCTCTGTGAAGGAAAAGGTCTCAGGCTCATGGGAAAGGAGAGCCTTCTCCCGGCAGCTTCTTGTTGGTGGGCTCTGGACCCATTCCTCTTGACATTGTCCCTCATTTCATCCAGGGGAGGAATGAGCCTACCTGGGTGACATTCTGTTGCAAAGCTGGGCTTGAGCTGGCTTCTTCTAGTGACTGGAGGACTGTGACACAGCAGAGCTATGCTGCCTTGTGCTCTTCAGGTCCTCAGTCTACTCAATTCACCTTCCTCGTTCCACATTTTGCAAGTCTCCGTTGGTTGTCTTAGACTAAAGAGAACACTCTGTGGGACCTAGGGCTAGATAAAATGTTCTTGGCTTTGACCTGAAAAGAACAATCCAATAATTAGCACCTCATCAAACTTCAGAAAGTTTTCTCTGCAAACAGGATGAAAAGACCCACTGCAGATTGGCAGGAAATATTTCCTAGCCACACATCCCCTGAAGGAATAGAATCTCTGTAGTTAGATCTAGAATGCCCTCCAAAAGTCTCATGTGTTTGGAGGTGGAGCCTGGTGGGAGGTGATTGCCCAGGATGTGACCTGAGAGGGTGTGTGTGTGTGTGTGTGTGTGTGTGTGTGTGTGTGTCCCTCACTCTCTGCCTCTTGGGTGTGGTGGGAGGAGAGCCATGCTCTGCCATGCTCCTCTCCTGCTCTGCTGGTTCTGCCCTGGAGTCAGCTGACTTTGGGCTGGACCCAGAGTGCGCTAAAGGAATGTCGCCTCCCTTAAGTCACAGGTGTCAGGTGTTTTGTCTCGGGAAGAGAAATCTGAGTGATACAATCTCAAAGCTCAATCATATTAAAGGAATAAGACGACTAGCCAAAGCCTGGGAGGGAATACTTACAAAGGGTGCCTCTGACAAAGGACTGCCATTGGAAATAGCCAAAGAACTCTTAAAACTAAAGAATAAGGAAACAGCTCAATTTCAAAGGGGGTAGAAGACCTGGACAGAGATCTCACCATGACAAAAGAAATACAGACTGGGGGGAAACCATACAAAAGGACATTCAACAGCATATATTGTTAGAAAATTGAAAATTAAAACAACACCACTCCAAAACACTTACGCCACCAAGTGCTGACCAGGGTGTGGAAAAATTACTTCCATTCATTCATGGTGAGAATGAAAAACAGAATTGGCCACTGTGGAAGGCAGCTTGGCAGGTTTCTACAAAACTAAACAGTCTTTTCACATAAGGTCTAGTAATCACACTCCTCGGTTTTTACCCAAATGCACTGAATACTCTTTGCACAGAAACCTGCGCGTGGCTGGCTGTTGCAGCCATGTTCATTATTGCCAAAACTTGGAAGCACTTGAGATGTCCTTCAGCAGCTATGTGGGTAACAGTGATTCATCCAGACAAGGGAATATTATTTGGGAGTAGGAAGAAATGAGCTATTAAGCCGTGGAGAGGGACAGAGAAAGCATAAGTCCATATTACTAGGCAGAAGAGGTCACGTGAAAAGACAGTGCACTGTATACATCCATCCCTATGATAGTCTAGAAAGGGCAAAAGCAGGGAGACAGGGGAAAAGGCAGTGTTTGCCAGCAGTCACGGGGAGGTGGACGGGTGAGTAGGAGCAGCACAGAGGACTTACCGGCAGTGACGCCGCTCTGGGTAGCACCACCTCCCACTGTACATGTCCAAACCCACAGAATGCGCAACACCAAGGGCAAACCCTGGGATAAAGTTTGAGGTCTGGGTGATACTTATGATTCAATGCTGGTATGCGCTCATGTGACAAATGTCCTATTCTGACAGCAAATATTGGCAATGGGGACCCACCAAGGTCAGGAACAAAGAGTACCTTAGAAATTGTGTACTTTCAGTGTTGCTGAAACCCTCCACAATCTCACACACAGACACACACACACACTCACACACGATCCTATTAGAAAATGGATAAAACACATGAGCAGACATTCCAGCAAAGGTCTGTACATGGCAAATAAGCACATGAAAGATATTCAGTATCACTGACCTTCAAAAAATACAAAATCAAACCTCAACACACATATAAGGATGTGTAAAATTCAAAAAATAGCGATAACTCCTAGTGCCCATGTAGATGTGAAACAGACTTATGCTCTGCTGGTGGGAACACGCAATGGTGCAGCCACTCTGAAAACCTAAACATACAAGCGTCATCTGACCCAGCCAATGTGCCCTTGGGTGTTTATGCCAGAGAAATGGAAACGTATTCTGTACAAAAGCCTGTGCACCAACTCTCATGGCAGCTTTGTTCGGCACAATCTGAAACCGGGACAGCTAAGTGTCCTTCGGAGGAGTGGGAAGAAATTAAACTGCTGTCTCCACCCTACAGAGGGTCGCTCAGCATTCAGCGGCTCCAGACACCAATCTGTGCAGCCTCTTGGGTGCATTTCTTAGATGAATTGAGAGGAAATTATGGTGGGTGGAAAAAGCCAATTCCAAAAGGTTACGTGTTATGTAATTCTCTTTACATAATTTTGTTCAACTAAAAAGTAGAAATGGAAAACCAGTTCGTGGTTGCCAAGGGCCAGGGACAGAAGGGGGTCAGGGGGAGGAAGTAGGTGTGTCCGTGGCAGCTGTTCTATGCCTGGACCGCGGTATCATGGTCACAGTCCCACTTATATGATAAAACCTGTATCACAAAACCACTTATGCAATAACATTGCATAGATCTACACACACACACACACACACACACACACACGAGTTCTTGTAAAACCAGGCCAATCCAAGGTCAGGGGATGGGATCACCATCAGCGTCCCTCTGGGGGTGTATTCCTCAATGTTACCATGGGGGAACTGAGTGCAGGAGTCTCTGTGTTATTATGAATGTGAAGCTACAACTGACTCAGAATTTCCGGGCTCTTTAAAAGGAAGTCAGTGGACAAGTCCCTGCCTTGGGGAAAGTGCAGCTGGGCTTTGTGTGCAGTAGGGAACAATGTTTGGAGTTAGGAGCTGATTTGGGGGTTTTGTAGGCTACCTGGACACTCACCTGTCAGGTGAAGTGCACCTGGCTTCTGAATGATGGGGAACTGAATACTAGAAGGAACCCCTCTTGGTCACATCTCTTCTAAACACTGCAGATCCCATCAACCCTAGGAAACATCACGTACGTTAGAGATGTATCCAAACCACCACATGTGGCATAGCTCTTGGCATCAATCAGAGACAAGAGAGAGGCCTACAGGAGGCTTTTCCTAGCCAGGCTACTTTTCTGTAATTGTTTATTTGTTTGTCTTTTAATGACAAAAATAGTACATGATTCTGGAAAAGTTAGAGTTCAGATATTTTAATACTCCATTATAGATGTTAAATGTTATTACTTATTAAAGTATCTGTAATTCTATAGAATTTAAGAAATTAAGCATAATAATTTTTATGGTTTGGGTCTAGATGTCCCTCCCAAAGCCTCCTGTAGTTTTAGGTGGGCTTTTTCTTGGAGGTGGCTGAATCTAGGGTGTGTGATTGATTGGTGGTGCATGCTGGGATGAAGGGTGGGTGATCAGTCCACAGATTGGATTGGCACCACCCTAATCCCAGTAGCCTGGATAGGGTATAACAGAAGGACACTGTTAAGGTGTCTTGTTGCTTTTGCTGTCTTCCACCACCACAAGCTGCTGTCCCTCTGCCATGTGTCACTCAGCCTTGGAGCCAGCTGATCATAGGCTGAAACCTCTACAAACTGTGAGCTAAATAAACCTTTTCCCCTTTAACTTTGGGTGTTGGGTATTTTGTCTCAGCAATGAAAAAAATAGTGAAGACAGCAATGAACTTAAAGAACTGTGTGTTAACATCAAGGCAGAGGGTGCATGGCGAAACCTGTATCTAGCCTGTTTATAACTAAGAAATCTCAGGAAAAGCGTTAAGAGAAGAGAGACTCAAACCTTTGGAAACACAAACAAGAAACACCAAGTCAGCCATTCCATGAAGTCAGAATTCAACATGAAATTTCCCACAGGAAAGCACTGCATACCTTTCACAGCCAATGTGCCTACCCTGGCATCTTCCTTTCACCTAATTTTTAAAAATTTAAGGGCCGGGGATATAGCTCAGTGGCACAGTGCCTTGCTTGGCAAGTTCAAGGTCCGGAGTTAGGTTCCCAGTATCTCCCCCCAAACTTAGTATCAGTTCAGGTCATAAACAATCCTCCAAGTCAATAACTCTCTTAATAAACATAACTTCAGGGCCCTTGTAGTGTTGGGTGGATTAAAGACATCATCTTTGCCTTAACCCTCAGACACGTAGGCCATCTGCTCATTTTTTATCTCCCTGGTATTGATTGGATCCTTGTGTGTTACTTCTAGCAGAATTAACAGATGAAAAAGAATGAGATTTGGATGTAACATGATGCATTTTTGTTCACTGTCTCCCGAGGGTGTTGTGTACATTTACATCCAATAGAAGAGGGCTCACCATACGGATGCCTTTCCAGAATTTAGTGCTGTGTGTTTAAAGAGAAAAACATACCAATTTCATCATGGGAAATTGATATCCTGTGAGGGACCACAAATTATGTACACTGAGTCTAGGGGACATCTAAGCTAGTCCTTGTCCCTTCCTTTGAATGGAACATTGAAACTCCCCACTTTTTTCTGGTCACAGCTGGAAGCGCTAGGGCTAATGACTGCTGTGGTGCTCACAGGGCAAAATAAGTCCTGCTGGAGAAGATAAGGCAGCTGGGGAAATTACTGTCCTCATTGCCTCCTCATCGCATCATGCAAGAATACTTTATTCTTCCTACTAGCCCACTACAGTCGCCATTGCTATTCCTGGAAATACCCACCGGCCTTCACCCACTGACCTTGGCTCAGATGTAGGTTCTGGGTGCCTCGTGCATGGCCTTTGCTCCCCATGAACACCTGGGCATCCCATCCCAGATCCCTGCTGCACCCCTATTGTGTCTCTTGCTCTTTCTGCCCACCATGCACCATAACTCCAGGCAGATTAGGGACTCACTGCAGGGGACCCTGATAAATGTTGCCATGGAAAGGATCTCTGATAGTATCTCATAACTCTTTAAGTATGCATTCCTTGGTTGCTGAGTGGGCAATATTTTCTCCCCTCTGCTTTTGTTAACAACTTGAAACCCTTTTTGAAGTCATTCCTGGCTGGCTGTTGAATAATGCCTGCGCATGATTTCATCCACTGTGATGACTGGGAAACACAGAGAAGCCAAACAGTCATGTTTGTCATCCTTGTCCTGCTCTTGGAGATGTGCTGGTTATGAATTAGACTTTTATAAATTGATTCTTGTACTCATGCAACAGGTATTAAGAGGGTGGCTTCTCCACATTGGTCATTCTGTCCAGAATGGTGACCCAATCAGAGAAAGGGACTCCCTTTGAGAAGTATAGGGCCGGGGATATAGCTTAGTGGCATAAGTGCCTGCCTGGCAAGCACAAGGTCCTGAGTTCAATCCCTGGTTCTGCAAAAAAAAAAAAAAAAAAAAGAGAAGTATAGATCCCCTGCAAGAAAAGGTGACTGCCACTAACCAGATAACCATATGATACATCTGGATAGCAGTGCCAAGGTGGGATACAGAGAAGTGGATGGGGCAGTGGGTTTTCCGAGAAGGCCTAGCTAATCAGAGGGCAGGAAAAAACAGGGAGCAAGCAAGGTAGGTGTCAGAGGTACTGGGGAAAGGACAAGGAGGTCAGTGTGGCTAGAGTCAGATCAGGAGGAGACAGTGGGAGCCGAGGTCACAGGAATGGGCAGGGACCAGACTTGCAGTACATGAACAGCTATCACCGGACCAAGGCATAGAAGTGGTGTGAGGTAGGGAATGGGGCAGAGAGAGAGGAGTCAACACTCTGGGCTTCCAGCCACCTCCAGAGGAGCAAGTGTGAGAAGGAGCACTGAGGTAGGAGGAGCAGAGACAGTGGCATCCTGGGAAGAAGCGATGAAAGGGTTTTATGGAGGAGACAGTGAGTTAGATGGGGGCTTGGGGCAAGCATGGGAAAGCTGGCAGAGACTAGTCTTCTGCTGGCATAGAGTGATGGAATGAAGGTCAGCTTGGGGTGGGCTGGAAAGATATCGGGACAGGAAGTGGAGACACAGACCCTAGACCACCATTGTGAAGAGTTTGGTCATCATGGGGAGCGGAGAAATGGGTGTGTAGCTGACAAGTGGCTGAGTTACAAGTACAAGACAGCTTTTGTTGCTTTCTTTTTCGATTGGGAGAGACTTCGGTGTGTTTGCATTCTCACGTACAGAGACGGAAATCATGGTCTGGGTAAAAGGGGACAGCTACTGGAATAAAATCCCCAAAAGGTAGGAGGAGTTGGGATCCCGTGCCCCACGGAAGCACAGGCTATGGCAAGGACATGGTCAGGTCATCCCTGGTCACGGTGACAGGCAGGGCTCCAGGCCCACATTACAGCGAGTCAGTAGGTTTGTCAGTGGGCGTCTGCAGAAGCTTTCCTCATTGCTTCTGCCTTTTCTATGGGATCAGAACCAGTCATCAGCAAAAAGGATGACTCGTGAAGAGGGAAGCTACAGACAGCTGACAAGAAGAGCAAGTGGACACGGGGACGTAGCATTGAACCTGAACTAAGTGGTCAAGATTTTTTAAGTCCAACTCATCACAGGCGGTGTGGATTTCCCTGGCCTCACCGAGCTGCTCATTCACAGCAGTGTTGGGAGGCAGATTTCGGCATGCTTGGAGTCTGCTGGATCAGGGCGGCACAGGCAGTGAGGGCCAGAGATTGAAGGCGCACATGTTGCCAGGCCCTACTAGAGTCTAAGCCCAGTAAAGACAGAAGCAAAAACATCAAGGATCTACTGTGGTGATCTGTGGGATGAACGCAGCTCCTTCTACAGTCCCTGCTTTTGGCAAAAATGACAGGAATGCCCAAAGAAGCATAAAATTAAAATGAAGAAAGTTTAATGAAGAGTGTGTGAAAAATTTAATTACCTCTATAGTTAGCTCCTAGTTAGCTTCTTATGCACTTGACTCAGGAAAGTCTAAATGTTCCTAAAGTGTTCTCAAGGCATAATGCTTTTGAAATAAGTGTAAATGGCAGGCAGGATGGTGGGTGCCTGTAATCCCAGCTACTGGGGAGGCAGAAGCAGAAGCATGGTAAGTTCAAGGCTGAGGCAGGAGGCTCATAAATTTGAGGCCAGCCTGGGCAACTTAGCAAGACCCTGTCTTCGATTAATTAATTAATTAACTTGTTTTGCATATATTTTGGTAAGTGTCTGGGGAATCTTACTCATTAGTAGAGGGTCCCTGGGTTTAATTCTCAGTACTGGGAAAAAAAGGATGAGATAACAATTTTGTGTATTTCTCTACATGGGAAAAGAAAACAACTTTCAAGCTGTATAAGGACAATGGTGGTCCTAGTGACTTGCAACCCATTAAGTGGATCCAAGAGAGAATTTCACCACTGCCCAGGTCTTTAGTATGACTGTCAGCTGCTTAGGGTGAGGGTTTCAGGCAATGTAAGGGACATGCTTAGTTTACCCCTGTATTAGCCAGCTTTCTGTTGCTATAATGGAACCCTCAAGGCAGGCTATTATGGAAAACAAAAAAGGAAAAAAATTTATTTAGCTCATAGTTTTGAAGGCTGAAAGTTCAAACAGCATGTCAGCTTCTGGTGAGGGTCCCATGGCAAATGGCAGAAGTTAGAGGGGGGAAAGATCACATCGCAAAACAGAAAGCCAGGGAGCAAGCCAGGGGTCAGGGTTGTTCCGAACTCTCTTACTTCCTTCTGAGGACATGCCCCCGGCTGTCCTGCCAGGAGGCTCCACCTGTCAAAGGTCCTGAACAAGCTCACAACAGGGCCACCCCGGAACCAAGTCTCCAACACAGGGACTGGTGCTCGATTCCTTCCCTGAGCAAAAAGCAAAATCCCTGCTTTCACGCAGCTTAGTGAGAACAATCCTGAAATTGTTAAGTGAGCTACACAGCCATGAAGAAGATAATGTTTCAGAAGTGGGAGTAATATCTTCAACAGAGTGGTCAGGGACAGTCTCCCTTTGAACGTGACACTTATGCAAGTACTTGAAGTAAAGCGGTGAGCTTGTGAAATGAATAGCAGGGGGAACAGTGTTCCGGGAGGAAGGAACGGCAAAGGCAAACACAAGCATGTCCCTGGTGCGTTTAAGGGACACTGAAGCCAGAGAAGGCGGAGATACGTGGCTCTCCTCTGCGCTGTGTGGTGTTTTAGTTTTCCTTTCCAGTCTGGATGCCTTTTATTTCTTTCTCTTGCCCAGTTGTCTCATCAGGACTTCCAGAAAGGTCAGATAGGAGGACGAGAGCAGACCTGTGTCCACCGTGGTATTATCCTGATCTCAGGGAAAGCGCTCAGGAGTTTGTTGTCTGCTAAGCTGCTAGCTCCAAGCTGCTCAGGGTTGCTCTTTATGGGGTTGAAGAAATTCCCAATTTTTTCTAACAAAAGAATGCTGAATTTTGCCAAAGGTATCCCTGCCTCTATGGACATGGTCATGTGGGTTTTGTTCTGTATTTTGTTACTACACTGTATGAAATCAAGGGATTGATTTTAGGTGGGAAATCAATGACATGTTCCTGGGGAAGCTGCATGGTGGCTAACTTGGTGCCAGTTTTGCTGCATGGGGGGGGCGGTGCCCAGAAGTCTGGCTAAGCATTATTTCTGTGCGTGTGAGGGGGCTTCTGGGTGAGATCAGCGTTAGAACCAGGAGGCTGAGCACAGCAGAAGCCCTCCTCAGAGAGGGTGGGCATCTGCCAACGCCGCCAGGGCTGAGCAGAATAAAAGGGCCAGCAAGAAGAATCCTCTCCTCTGCTCATTGTCTTTGAGCTGGGGCGTCCATCTTCATTGGCTATTGGACTTGGACTGGAACTGTTCCAGTGGGTCTCCTGGGCTTGGACTTCTGCCTCTATCATTACATGAGCCAACCAAGTTCTCAAAGTCTTGAACTGTACCTGTTCCCTTCCTCCTGCCCAGGTCAGCTTTTCACTTTCTTGTTGCTGTTGATATTCTATTTCTTTCTTCTTGTCAAACTGCCACCAACTAGTTGGATTTTCTGTGTCTTGAAGGTTCTTGTGGAAAACTGCTCCTCCAGACCACATCCTTTCCACCCACAAAGTTGTCATTAAATGTCCAGAAGCAGGCAGCACCCACTGGTTAATTCAGAAGTGTGTCTGTTTCCCTGCTCCCAAGTAAGTCCCCACCATCCCTTGCTTGAAGAGTTTTAGCAATTCCGATAAAAGTTATGGTTCCTATAACTAAGAAAATGTCCCCATGAGAGACACACACTCTTTGGTAAGAATAAAGTTATAATGGAAAGATTTGGGGCACCTTTGAGAACCAAAATATAAACTGAGAAGCAAAGGGTGATAGAGACAAACTTCCCTTGATTCTCTGTTGACTCTGACCCCGTTAATAGTGAATCTAAAGGAAGATCCCTTATCCCTGGATGAAGTTTTTTTTTTTGGCAGTACTGGGGATCGAACTCAGGACCCTGCGCTTGCTAGGCAGGCGCTTATTCCACTGAGCTATATCCACAGCCCCCTGGATGAAGTTTTATAGTTCATAAAGCACGGCATGACCTTATTTGGCCTTTACAGATAGATCGGTAACGACACCATGAGTGGGATTCCCGTTTTCTGGAGAGAAAGTAGAACACAAAGATAGTGATGACCCAAGGCCACGTGGCTATAAAATCGCTGAGCTGGAACTTCGGCATGGGTCTCTGAATCCCAAATCCTGTGTTCTTCCAGCTAGTGTGGAGTTTGTCTACTTCTCCCAGACAGAGACTTTAACTCATGACTAATACCTTTTAATGTGACACAATTCTTTAAAAAATAAAACTCCTTTAAAGGAGTTTCTCAGGTCAACTGAGAGAGGAGAGGAAGAATGGCAAGCATTCCCTCTGTGAACTCTTCATTAGAATGCTGAAGTTCACTGCTTGGCCCCGAAGACCACATCCTGCAGAGGATTATAAAATTGCTCTGCCGTGAGCCTGTGTTTGAGAATTTGCTGTCCTCATGCAGGCCATGTCCTGACAAATAAATTAAGGCTTGTCAGAGAGCTGGCCCCTGCTGGGGGGTAGGGGTGTGTGCTCTGATTGAATTACTATAAATCCTAAGAGAAATGTTAATAATATTAGCAATGTGTGCTACTCAGAGTCAACAAGAACCTAACTTACCCGGGAGCATTTGTGTTGGTGGCCTGAAAGTGGGTCAGGGATTTTTTTTTTTTCAAAAAATAAACATTCTTATATTTCCATATTAAACGCTATGTAGGTCATTGCCTACCTAAGGGCTTGGTTGATATTGAAGCTAAAAGAATGAGAACTGTGCTTCTTTCCATTGTGCACCGTGATTAGGGGACTGAGACAGTGGCTGCATCGGAGGCAGGGTGTGGGGCTCGTAGGGGAGGGTGGAAGGGGGACAGGAGGAGAACTTCCTGCTGCCAGACCCTCTCCCTGGTAAGCAGCAGGCTTGCAAAGCACCACAGGACTAACACAGCATCCCCAGGGCAAGGCACTGTGATAAAACAGGAGCCTTCAAACTTTCACGAGCAAACACAAACCACTCCTCTGTGGCTCAGGAAGCCTTCGCTGCCCCTCTTTCCTCCTTCAGTTGGACCCAGGACCAGCCTGGGCCAGGGTAGGGAGGTGTACATAGAGTCCAGGGTGCTGTTGAAGGAGATTTTTAGCAAACAAAAGGAGGCATATCATAGTATTTTTATTGAGACATCTGGGGATGTTTTTAAACCTACAGCGTAAAGGAGTCGTAGTTCCAAGGAGTGAAAAAGAATAAATGCATGAAGTAATCTTGACCACGTGACTACATTTCTCTGAGCCTCCATTTCTCTGTCAGCATGATGTGGAAGGCAGGGGCTGGCAGGTCCAACAATCTGAGAGTCCCCTGAGGTTGCTGTTCTGCCTGGAAGCCCTGGACTGGAGGTGCCTTAGGGAGGACCAAGACCTTGGCTGAGGCATTGTACGTGATGCACACGGGCTCTGGAAGCCAGCAGAGCTGTCCCAGGCCCTGGCAGCCAGGCGTGGGCTTGGCTGACACCAGTTCCCTCAGTGGTGCTTGGTTCACAGCACCTCGCTTCCCTTTCACAGCTGCAAAGAGAATGGTTCTGAGGCTGCCAGCAGCTCACAGTGAGAGGGACCAGAGTTTGCATCTCAGAAGGGCTTGGATGCAAAGATATTCCTTACTCATGGATAGGAAGAACCGATATTGTGAAAATGGCGATACTCTCAAAACTGTTATACAGAGTCAAAGCAATCCTGATCAAAATACCATTAGCATACCTCACAGATCTAGGGAAAACATTCCTAAAATTCATCTATAACCAAAGAGACCTACAATAGCAATCCTGGGCAACATAGGCAAGGCAGGAGGCATCACAATTCTTGACTTGAAGTTATACTACAAAGCCACTGTGATAAAATTAGCATGGTACTGGCAAAAAATAGACCTGCCAGAGATATAGCTCAGCAGTACAAGTGCCTGCCTGGCAAGCAAAGATTCTGAGTTCAAAAGGACCAAACACATTCCCTAAAAGAAAGATACCCTCTTTAATAAATAGTGCTGGAAAAACTGGCTTTCCACATGCAGAACACTAAAACTAGACCTATGTCTATCACCATGCACTAAACCTAAGTCAAAATGGATCAAAGATCTAAACATTAAAACAGAAACACTAAATCTACTAGAAGAGAAGGTAGGTAGAAATCTTGAAGACATAGAAGTAGGCAGAGAGTTCATGAATAAAACCCAAACTGCACAGGAAATACTTCAAAGAATCAACAACTGGGATCTCATCTTTTTGAAAAGTTTTTACACCTCAAAAGAAATAACTAACAGAGTAAAAAGAAAATCCATGAATTGGGAAAATATTTTAGCCAACTCTCTGTCAGACTTCTATCTAGAATATATAAAGAATTTTCAAAAAAACCAGGCACCCAAAACTCAAAGATCCAATCAAAAAACGGTCCTCTGAGATGAATACATACTTCTCAGATGAAGAAATACAAATGGCAGATAAATATATGAAAAAAAGTTCAACATCATCGGTCATTTGAGAAATGCAAATTAAAACAACACTGAGACTCCATCTCACCCCAGAAAGAATGGCCATCAAGAAATCAACAAATAACAAATGCTGTTGAGGCTGTGGAGAAAAAAGGAAACTCTTCTCCACTGTTGGTGGGAACGCAGACTGGTACAACCACTGTGAAAATCAGTGTGGAGATTCCACAAAAAACTAGGATTAGAGGTCCAACTCAACCCAGCTATCCTCCTTCTGGGTATTTTTCCGGGAAAAACTGAAAACATCATACCACAATGATATATATGCAGCCTTGTTTATAGCAGCACAATTTGTAATAGCTAAATCATGGAAACAACCCAAATGTCCACTGTCTTGGTTACTTTTCTCTCGTTGCTGAGACAAAATGCCCAAAGCCCAAAATGGAGGAAGGAAAGGTTTATTTAGCTTACAGTTTGTGGAGGTTTCAGTCCATACTTGGCTGGTTCAGAGGCAGAGTGGCTCAAGGCAGAGGGAAAACTGTTCAGGGCAGCAGCGCACAGCAAAAACCACAAGCAAAAAGGGAGGAATGGCTGCAAGCAGCCTCCTTTTCATCCCTACATTGTAAACAACCTACCCCACCCAGGGGTTGTGAAACTCTCACACAATCTCCATGCACTCCTCTTCTATAGGGTCAGGATCTTTACGAAGGAAGCACCCCAGCTTCCTCCTGAGTCACTCAGCTAAACCTCTAGATTCCCCAAGTTGACACAATGTATCAACCATAACATCCACCAACTGAGGAATAGAGAAAAAGATGTGGTGTTTTTGTACAATGGAGTATTATTCAGTTCTAAAGAAAAGATAAACTCGAGGCTTTCATAGGTAAATGGATGCAACAGAAGATCATATTCATAAGTTAAATAAATCAAATTTGCATTTGTAAACATCGTATCGTCTCCCTACTGTAAGAAACTGAAAGAGTAAATAAGATCCAAAATGTACAATAGATATTGCAGAAGGGAAAGAAAGTTTTCAAAAGGAAAGAATAACTGGGATGGGGGAAAGGAGAAATGAAAGAGACAAGGAATATATATGTATATATATATATATATATATATATATACACACACACACACACACACACACACACACACACACAATAACTAAGATAATTGTACTATTAATTTCTATTGGTTTATTGAAAGGGATACTTAGGGGCTGGGGATATAGCTCAGTGGAATAAGCACTTGCCTAGCAAACGCAGGGTCCTAAGTTTGATCCCCAGTACCGCAAAAAAAAAAAAAAAAAAAAAAAAAAGGGATACTTAATGCTTAATTGTTTGATCAATTTTTTAGGCCTCTATATCTGGTAATCTGAGCAACTACTTTGAAGGTAACAATATATGATAAAACAATCGTTGATTTCCTTTCATCTTGCTTTGAAATTCTGTACCTTTTTTCTTTCTTTCTTGGTTTTTTTATTCTCTTTTTTAAAAAATCAAGAGGACTTGGGATTCAAGAGCATGGCACTTCAGCCTTCTTGGACCTGGTGAGGGTCTTATGGTGAATGATGCCACAATGGAAGGAAGCGTGTATGACAATGGCAAGCAACATGTAGGAAACACAGGGCTAAGGGAGGTGCCAGGCTTGCTTATAACAATGCATTCTTCTGAGAATGTATCCTGTCCAATAAAACCTGCATTAATCCCTTCTGAGTATCAAGCCACCAGGATCTAACAATTTTCCACCGTGTCCCACCTGTGAAATGTTCTCTCATCTTGGTACTTTCATGCTGGTGACCCAGTCACCAGTACATGAACCTTCAGGGCACAAACAATTATGCTGCTCTAAGAAGGCCCTCGGCTATCAGCACTCTTTAGGGATAAAGGATTGGTGCAGGGTTAAACAGCCCAGGTCTTAAGCTCACCTGGTTCGGGACACCTCTGCGAGGCCACCCACACTGTACAGTTCCCTATGGGCTTGGCTGAGCCCTTCACAGAGACCACATCACAGCCCAACTCCTCACCCCACCCGGTCTCACTCCCTTCCCTTCTCTTCCATAGGTACTGCTCCTGGGATCCCACAGAAGAGCTTAGAGGACCCCCAAAGGTAGAGGTGAGGTTGGGGATCAGATAAAGAAAAGGTTGGGCTGCATCCTGAGGCATCCTGAGTCTCTGATGCTAAGTTCATGCTTGATAGTTTGCATATATTAGCCCATAGCCCCTGAGTATGGGCTGCTACTCATAAGGCAAATTCCTAAGCCCTACCCTGACCCTGTCAGACAAACTGAAGTACATTTTTAGCAGGTCTGAGGATCTTTCATCCCACGGGCCCCTAAAGAACAACTGCCTTAGAAGTGAACCTCGTACTCAAGGTCCAGCCACAGGCACCAGGCTGTTGGCCTCTGAGCTGGCTGATGTCAGGGTGGGTTTTATTTGGCTGTTGCTTTTCTGGTTACAAAGGAAAAGGACAGGGACCAGTATGGAGCACATGCAAGTGGCAGTCCAAGGACTGTCAACACCCTGCCTGCTGCTCCTTGCACAGCATGCTGTCCTCACCCCACCAGAGCAAAATGCCCTCTGGGTTTGGGTGGTTTTGCTGCCCAGAAGTGTTATTTCCAGTAGATGTTTCTGAAGCGGTAGTTTGCCTAGGCTATATTGAAAAACACAAGGGTCAAAGATTATTTGCAGCTTGGAAATGCAATTATCAGTGGGTGATGATTCCTATCCAAAAAAGGAGAAACCACTAATCAGCTCTTAAATATTTATAGGTCACTTTATTATTAATTCATTTCAGCAGGAACTCAGGAAAGTACCCAAACTCCATAGCTGAGCTGGTGCTTCAGGTCCAGGGCTGGCCACAGGGAATGAGTATGGACCCTATTAGGGACCTACGCGGGAGAAAACTGAAATCCCAGGCCCATTGTGTTGTAGTCGCCTTGATCACCACTTGGGCTGGAAGGACACTTTCTCTCTGGTCAGTCCTGGCTTCACTGAGGCCATGGTCTGAGAAGCATGCTGGGGAGAGAAGTGCATGGCAAGGCACTCATGGAGAAGCGTGTACCACGTAGTTCAGGCAGGAGGCAGCCCTGTCCCCTTGGCCAAGCCGCCTTGCCTCTCCAAGCCTTACTTCCTCACCTGTGCAGTGTGGCTCCTAAACTTCTTTTGCACGTGTCTTGTGGGACTTACATAACGTAGGAGCCCCTTGCACATAGAGGGAATGAGCAAGTTAACAGCATCCTCCTGCTCTCGCTTTTAAAGATGGTTAAATGCCCAGAGCCAGGGGAGAGGCTGTAAAGTCCCCCCACATACACCTAATCTGGGAGGGAGAAAGAAAATGGCAAATGATAGCATCAAGAAGCAGGTACTAAGCACAAAATGAATGACAAAGAGAAATACTCCAAGACGGATTCCAGAGAAGCACAAGACCGGGGAGGTCCAGGACACTTTCTAGAGCAGTAGATGTTGGTCTGGGCTGCAGGAAAGTGTTGTATGAACAGCCTTAAAAAAATATGTCAAGGCTGAGTTCCACTCCCAAAGACATGGACTGAATTGGCTTGGGAGAGAGTCCAGGTGCTTGTACATCTTGAGATCTGCTTGATTCCCACATAAGCCGGGGGCATCTCTGAGTTAGTGGAAGGAGATTCAACAGCTAGACCAGTTCACTTCCAGTGTCTGAGCAGCTCTGGCATGTCCACCCATTCTTGTCTACTTGCTTCACTGGACCAGGAGAGGGGGCGGGGCAAGGAGGCTGAGCCAGGCCTGGAGGGAAATATGCCTGATGTTTCTCTTCTAGATAATGCTGGTTCTCTCCTTGGGCTCGGTGATTATCAGTATTGCTGAGTCTCACACTGTCCTTGTTCCTGAGGGAGAAATAATTGTCTCTTAAAATAAATAACCCCTCCCCAAAACAGGCAGATATAGGCTCAAGACTTGGGGGCTTATATAATTTGAGGTCCCCTGTCAACAAATGATACAAAATTACAAATATAAAATCTTTAAGCTGCATCAGCATTAGTATAGACCAGCTCCTAGGAGAGGGGAGGTCACAAATATTCATCCTCTGACCAGGTGAGGTCATGTGCTCAAGGTCCCCATAACCTGTCAGGGGCCAAACTCTCATGGGCCTTGGCTGTCACTGTCATTTCTTAACTGCCTCTGGAAACCCTGATATTCGCCCTCATTTGAGTCATTAAAATGTTTTTATTTGAATGTAGGTCCCCTTGGAGGAAATTAAACTTCCCTGAGTCCTGAAGTGGTTGTTTCTGTTTCCACTTCGATATTGTCCTGCAAGTGTTTCCCAGGAAAGATGCCAGGAAAAGTCACAGTAGCACAATCCTTGTATCTCTGGCCTAGGCCAAGCCTTAGAAAGCTGCCCCAGGCAACGCTCCAAGGCTTGCGTGGGAAACCTCTGAGGTGGCTCACTCTGCCTCCAGCCAAACGTCTGCCTTGATGAGCTGGTCCTGCCAGGAAAAGCTCTGGGACTTAAAAACTGAAAACCATAACTAAGTCTTTCTAGGGAGATAAGAAGTCAATGAAGATGCTGCTGGGGTTGAGGAGCCCACCCGTGTTGATGGAAGAATGGAGTGAGAAGCCAGCAAGGGCCTGGGGGAAGGGCCGCGATGATCTGGGAACACAGGCCAAGCCTTTTGATGGGCCTAGAACAAGTGGTCAGCCCTCAGTTCAGCACTTTGGCCTGTGGCTGTGCCCTGTGTGTCCCCTCAGAGGGGAGATCTTTCTCTGGACATCAGGGCTCAACCACCAGCTCTGTCTTCCACATCTTCAGGGTGACTTCAGACAAGGCCACTTAGCTCTTTAGTACCAGGCTTTTCACCTGAACAATGAGGGCATGATTATAGCTTCCTTGTGGGTAGTTGTGAGAAGCAGAGATGGAAAGCAGAGGTGAGACATGGACTAGTCTTCCCTTGCAACTAGCTTGGTAGACATTTCTATTTCATTTAGTAGAAGCCAGGAGTAATACTGGCTGCTGTCATAGGAAATAGCTGGGAAGGACCTCAGGGTAGAGAGGAGGACGTTGGTCTTGTGCAAATCACTACAGCCACTAGAATGCAGCTCCCTGTGGGTCTACCTAGAAAGCATGGCGGATGGGCCGGAACCAGTACTGTGCATGCTCAGGACTCTGGGCTCTGTGCCTGGGGAGGTTCTGCTGAGGGTCCACCCAGAGCAACATAATGCTGGTGGCTTTTGGTGATGAAAGCCTTTCCTTGTGGGCTTGGCCAAAATGTATGGCTCCCATGCCAAGCCACTAGAAGCCAGACAAGCCAAAGTAAGGGGCTTTAGAGGAATTTTTTTTCCCTTTTTTTAATGGCCATACATCGTGATTATATTCCTCAAGGGGAGTTGGTACATGTGTATGACATATCTTAATTCCTTTTTTCCCCTGCCCTCTCCCTCCCCATTTCCTCCATCCCTTCCCATTTACAAAAGATCTACCGTGTCTCCATGGTTCCTATTTTCTGTCTTTTCTTTGCTCTTTAAATTATTTACACTTTAGTTTTCTTATGTAGGAGAAGCTGTGTGATATTGACCCTTGTGTGGGAGACTTTTCTTGTCAAAGGAAAGGGTTTTTTATGTGTGGTACTGATGGATGTTCCTGGAGTGACCTGGGAGGGCTGCTGTCCAGATCCGGCTCTGCTGTTGGCCATGGCTGTGACTGGAAGATGACATTCCCCGCACTGAGATCCAGGAGACCTCGGTAGCCAGATGGGAGGCTGGCTGGCATGATCTCCAGGCTGGCCCACACTCCATGGTACCTACTACGGCAGTAGACTGAAAATACACTGAATCAACTAACTTTGGCATTATCATCAAGCCCTAAATATAGCCAACGAATGATTTATCCAGGTATTCACAGCAGACTTGTGAAGAGTTTGAAGTGCTTTTGAGTGTACCAAGACATTAAAGAGAAATTTGGGTACGAGACTGCTCTCAAGAACCGCTGGGACAGCAGGGCCTGATGCTCCTACCTGCTGCAGTGGCCTTGCCCAGTGCTAGCCCTTGTGTCCTCGACTGAAATCCTCCCGTGCACGCTGACCTGATCTGTAAACACCATCACCAGAACAAGGAATCAGAGCTCCTTGGAGAACTGGCTGATCCTAGAGCTGGGCAGGAAAGCACAGGCTGAATCTGGATCATCCTTGTAATGCTACAAAGCAAAGAAGAACAACAGAGACACATTCACAGGATTCTAGGGACACAGAAGCCAACCAGAAAGGGCTCCCACTAACTAAACTGGGACAGTCTGAGCATCAAAGCAAACTGTGATGCTAATGTGGTTTTCTCCCATTAAGATGTAAGAATAATAAGAATCTATGTGTCCTCATTTGTGGAATCACCTGCCCACCGCTGGGGCAGGCAGTCATGTGCGGGCTGTAGATTCCTGCCCAGCTGCACTGGGCCTGAGACATTTCCTTCCCAAGGGCTGAAGTCACAGCCTGCTCTGGGGTTGTCCCTGTGAGGGAATGTCATTCCCTGGGGCAAGTGTTCTTCTGTTCTGCATGAGTAAGGTATGTCCGTGGCCCTGAGGCATAGGCCAGCATTCTGTGTCTCAGAGCACATTGCAGGGGGAGGGCCTGGCTACTTCCTCCGCAGTGTCACATGGCCCAAGCCATGAAGGAGTAGATCTGCTGGCCACGAGGAGTGGCACACTGGAAAGGCATTGTGAGGAGCCTCACCTTGTGCATATACTTCCTCTTCCGCTGTATATAAAGGCTGCACTGCTTCGGCCAGATGTGCATGTCCACTGTTCTCAGAGACTTCAAGTTGGGCCCTTGTCTAGCCTTTGACAGTGGCTGGCCACACTCAGGTTATATGCCATCTTGTCACACAGCCTGACCAACCACTGACATGAAGTTCCCACCAACATACGAGAGGGAAACTCTTCCTTAGGTAGCGTGCCAGCTGATCAGCTTTTGATGATGAGGTAACAAAGAATGATTGGGTTTTTACAAAGCCCCACTTTGCAGCCATCACGGTAATAACGATTTAGGCAAAGAGCCATCAATTTTGAGGCTCTAGCTATGACTTAATAATTATAAAGGAAAATTTGGGAAATGTAACAGATGAAAAAGAGCACTTTCCCCAAATGATCAGAGTTCATCAAATCAGCTGGGGACAAGCCAATACTGGGAGGACAGTGTCGGTGTTAATCCCTGAACTTGGTCACTGTATGTTATAGCTACAGACCCCTAAGGTGGTGCCCATGATTCACATCGCCTGACAGGAACTACGAACAAAGAGAAGCACACTGATGGGCAAAAGTAGAATGGGAACTTTTCTGTTTGTCCGTCTTGCCTCCCTCTGAGGTGGAGACCAGCACATGTGCTTTGACTATGGGGAAAGGCTGTGAGTATTTTCTTTGCTGGACGGAGTGCCATAAACAGTTCCTCTAGGCGCTTTCACTAGGAATAAATTTAGGTAGATTAAAGATGGGGATAAAAAGCCAAGCAGAAGATAAAAGGCTTCCATCACTTGGTAATGCCGGTTTTAGTGGCATTTAACACTTCTTTCTGCCCATTTCATCATCACTTACAATGACTTCTATTAGAATAATAAAGCATTAAGTACATGTTGATTGGAAATAATCTCATTGCATTCACTAATTACATGGAAACTAATTTTTTTTTTCTATTTAGCCCTTGAGAGTGGACAGGGCCTCTCACTTTTTCCTAACCCATAGAATACGGCACAAGCAACTGGAGGTTTGTGGGAACCCGTCCCTCATGCCATGACCATGACTGTGTGATATCGGAGCCCTGTCCTGTTGGAGTCAGTCACCACCCCCCCTTGCTGGTTTGGAAGAGGCAGGCTGCTGTGTTGCTAGTTGCTCATGCCAGGAGCAGCTAAAGGTGACATCCAGTTGCTAAAAGCAGCTCCAGCCAACAGTCCACAAGAGACTGAAGCTGAGTCCTCCAGCTGCAGAGGACTGAATTCTGCCAAGAGTAGATTCCTCTCAGACAAGCCTTCGATGTGCCCTTGCCAAGGACATCTTCATTACAGCCCTGTGTAGCCCTTTGCTCCTAGACCTCTGACCCACAGGAGCTGTGGGATAAGAAATCGTGTTTTAAGCCACTAGGTTTGGGGTAATCTGGGAGGCAGCAACAGAAATAGGGTTCAAAAGTGTTCTGTACTTGGATGCCCTCATTCATGGGTGATGTGTTCTGAAGGATATAGGGGACTGTCAGGCCCACATCCTTCTCTGAAAGAGCACAGCAAAAAGAAAATATAATAAAACTAGTATCTTTAAAGAGAGAAGAGCCAAGACAGAGAGAGATTAAAGCCTCTGTGCCAAAATGGTAACATTTTGAGAGTGTAGGTAAAGGATATATAGGAGTAGTTACTGTAAGCGTTTTGTAAGTTTGAAATTTCTCTAGGGAAAAAAACTCTGCTCAGATCCCATGGCAACCAAGCGTTGTGAGCACCATCCTGTTGCCTGATTGTTTTCCCTCCATCCTGCTGGGTGAGAGAGGAGCCACACTTCTTTCTGGGCTCTCCCTCACCATGCCCCTTTGAGCCTGACTTTGGGAATAAATGACACAATCTTAATATCATGTGCGTTGCTACTCTTGGTTTAGAAAAAAAAAATATGCCTTCCAATCTATTGTTTTGTATTCATGCTTGCAATTAAGAGATAAAGTCTTTTCATTCCTGGTATTCTGACAGTTGGAACTTGAGCTTGTCCTTGACCACCCGTGTGGTATGATTCATCTGCATTTGCAGCAGCGGGGACAGTGAGCACCCTATTGCTTGTAGGGCTCCTGAGAGAAGAAGGCTGGCGTGTGTGCATTGTTTTTCTATTACAATTCCTACAGGGAGTCAGTGGGATTTTGAGGAAATGGACTTGATGTTCTGGTGAAGGTTCAGACCACCCACTGCCTCAGATCCCTCAGGGAAAGTCACCCAGCAGACTTCAGGGTGCTCCCCAAACCCTATTAAGAGTACTATGCAAATTTTGCCTTGAGGATGTCTCAGAGCTTTTCAAAGAGGAGAGCCAATTGGACAAGATGAGCATGATGCCGGAAAGAGCTGAGAAGCCAGTAAAGAAAAATCCTCTTTGTTCATGGAATCAAGACAGAGGGAGCCAGAGTTTCCTGACACAAAAGAGAAGCGCAGGACACAGATCTGCCCTCCCTAAAGAAACCTCCTCCAGTAACCTCCTTGAGGATGGCAGCTGGACACACGGTCACAGTAGCCAGGATTTTGGGAATAAATGACCATCCTGGGATCACTTGTGACTTGGCCTGGGCCTCTGTGAATGGGCCTCTTTCCCAGGAAAGGGGTGAAGCATGAGGAGTCTGTCAGCCTCAGGGCTGCAGAGCAGAGCCTGTGGCAGGAGGCACTGCCCACCCTCCACCTTTAGATCTGCATCCTGCTCACCTGGCTGCAGCTCTACGTCCAGGACACTGACCTGCAAGACCCTTTCAGGCCATTATGAACCAATTCCTGCTCATGCTTTTCTCATGGAAATAATTCCATTATTCCCAGAGCTCTGGTTTTCTGATCGCTTTTACCACACAGATGGGTGTTCCTTCCATTTCCTGGACAGATGATGGCATTGTAGCCCTGCAGGAAGCAATTCACTGGCAGCACCTTCCCTTGCTCGATTGAATCAGATGTTCCGGGAGGCCCTGAGGTTCGGGTTTTGCTTTTTGAGTCCTGGATGAAGCAGAGAAATACTATAATCTCTGTATTTCTGAAAAGGGAGACATGAAAATCTTACATTTATACTAAAACATTGTTCCTACCTCATTGAAATTCAGGCCTGAGCTATCCCCCCAAACATGTCCAGAATCCGTTTCTCTAATTCTGGAAGCAGCGATCTCAGGAGAGAAGTTTTCCATCTGTCTCCCTACAATGCTAAGCTGTTAGTGCAGTTCATTATTTATTGCATCTCCTACTTTATGTTAAGCCATGGTTTTCTTGGTTTTGGCGGGTATTAAGAATTCAGTCGGGTTGGTATAAGAATAGGGTTGGCACCCGCTCCTGCAGTCTGATGTTTTGAATGGTGTAGTTTGGGGGAGGTTTATAATTATTCCCAAATTACTTTCGTACTTAGTCAGTACTTAATATAGACTCTGGCTGTTCATTCCCGTGCTGCCTCCTGCCAGATGTGTGTGCAACACAACTAGCCAAAGGCATTAGTAAGAGACAGGTCTTTCAGCCCTGCACATGTGGGAGAGGCCGGGGACATTTTCTCCTTGAGGCAGGGAGGTGACATGGCCACATGCCTACCAACCCATGCACAGGGCCATGTGGTCGCAGCAAACCCGCAGCCTCAGAACAGGAAGTTCAGAACATGTAATTTAAAAAACAAACAAATCAACAGACACAACAACTGACATTCCAATGGTCTCCTGGTCCTGCCGGGCAGATGGTGTCACCGCACAGCGATGTGTTAATCAGAGCGGAGCTGCCTGGGCTCTGGTCTGATTCCTTTTCTTGCATCAGAGCAGGGCTCCTGCTTCTCAGGCCTGGGGCCTTCTGCTCAGTCTTGCTCTTCAGGGACTCCTGTCTGTCCAGCCTGGCAGGGACACAGCCAAGAACATCACTGTGGCACTCAGGACAGCCACACAAGTCTGCAGATAGGGTAGTGGGGTCCAGAGGAGAGTGCTGACTCCGAGGCACCGTCATCCTTATGGTTAGTTATTAGTATTCACTCCCACTGCAGGAGACCAGGCCAGCCTGGCCACTTGTGTCCTGGGGTCCTGCTCTCAGCCTCACAGCGGCTGGGGAGGCAGGTGAAAGAGCCGTGAAGGATGGTTACTTTATTGCCTCACTCTCCACCCAGCACCTTGTTTGTAGAAATATCCTATCAGACACTAAAAGGAAAAGATCAGTATCTTTCATGCCATAATTAAAGTATCACTTTTCTCAATGAAACGTTACCCAGATCATCCCACCAAAATAAAGAAAAAAATCATTGCTTAAAATAGTGACTATGAATGTAATGTTGTTGGCTAGTTAGGTACAGAAAACGTGAGCTAGCACAGCCCCTTCCCTCAGTTGTTCGTTTGATGTGCTCATTTAGAATAAACAGACCTAACTCTCCTGTCATACAACTCTGTCTTTAATTTAATGGAGATGTTATTAAGATAAAATCTCTGTTCAGTTCCATTCTGTACCATATTAACACACACAATTAGTAATGCTTTATCAGTTATGAAGAAAGATGATGACTGTTTTTAAGCTAAATTACCTTTATCATGGTAGCACATGAAGGAAACGACAAATATTTACCCAAGTGTATGTTAATTCTTATTTAATTTTAACACTGCTTTTATCAACCAAATTAACCAATGAATTTTATTAAAGGGAATGTTATTATAGGAGAGAGCTCCCCAAACTGCATCCCATCTGCTTTTATTTATATAATTTTGATGGTTTCTTTTTCTCTTTCATTTCATTTTTAATTAAGAGGAACACATGGAAAATTGAACAGTTGGGCTTAATTTTAGCAGAATTTAGAATAATTTAGAACAGGATTCCTGTTAATACAGAGATGGCGGTTGTTGGGGCCCCGGGACGCACGTCATGCCTCTGGACCCTCCTCTACCAGGCAACTTCCTAAAAGCTTGATGATCTGCTAAGGGGTTGGTAGCATCATCACCAAAACCTTTCACCTCCCAAAGATAAGATGTAACACATACACACACATGCACACACACACACACACACACACACACACACACACAGTTTACCTTGGTGAGTTTACATTTAGGGAAGTCAAATAATTCCTTTCAACAGTTTTTAAAAATGCAGCTTGCAGTCTGGAAAAGTAGAATGTTAAAACAGGAAGCATCTTCAAATTCAGGTTGGGAACATTTTCCCCCAAGAGTGTCTATATGTGTGTGTGTGTATATATATATATATATATATATATATATAAATAATCCTTGTTTCCCTTGGCAACTTCCTCCTTGCCCAGGTACTTCAGATGTTATGATTTTAGTTATGAGGTATATAAACAGATAGGAGAGACTGAAATAAAAAGACTTGACTAGGGCTTTCTGGATCTCAGGGTCTTAACCTTGGTTTGCCCGTATAAGGCACTACCTATAGGAACAGTGCCCACAGGAGTTAGTACGCCATTGGGGTAGTAGTTTCCAGTTGCAAGAGATGTGCTAATATTTTGAGGGGCCTTATAATTTGAATGATGCTACATTTTAACTTAATTGTCAGAAACCTGCAGGGAGACAGAATTTATACCCAATTTCTACTACTTTTAGAAAGGGGACCCAGGCAACTTGAGAGATACCCCGAGTGCAGTGAGAGTACAGGTGGCCCTTGAGGTCCTAAGCAATAGGCTGGTGCCACTAATGTTCTTGCAGTGACTCAAGCGTGTCCCACACCCCAAGCATAGGGGCAGCTTGGCTTTCACTGTCCTGGATGCCTCTCCATATTGCTCTGATGGTGACTGTGCAAAGCGAAGAGGCACCATGTAATGAGCTGTACAGGGCCGCTGCATCCGCCCACTGTGGCCAGATCAAACACTGACAGTTGATTCTGCATGTGAGACGCGTGCTCTGGGAGAGCGTGGTGAAAGTGTACTGTGGTTTAGCTCACAGTGAACGGAGTGGTTCATATTTCCTGTAAAACGCGCTTCATGCCCTGTGGTTGAAAGGTTACTGATTGGGCCACCTGGGTCCTTCCACGTCTCATGCTGACACTTGGGAGTGATCTTGGTGGTCTCTCTAACCCTCAGTTTCTTATCTGCAAATTGGGCAAATACTGGTAAGTCTATAAAATATTACAAATAGTACATCTTCCTAATGCCCAGGATCTTTTAAGAAGAAAGTGACAACACAAAGTTTTTTTTTAAATACACTAGTCTCCTTTATCCGTGAGGGGATATGCTCCAAGATCCCCAACAGATGCCTAAAACCACTGGTAGCACTGAAGCCTATGTAGCCCATGTATTTTTTCGTGTGTAAAATAAGGGTGACTTGAACACAAGGCGTCAAAATACAACAGTCCCTCTGCCCCTTGAGAAGGCCCCCAAGTGACGAACGAGGGGAAAGCACATACAGCCAGGACATACGGACAAAAGGTGACTCACACCCGGCTGAGGTAAATCTGGGTGGTATGAGATTCCATCACCCTGGTCAGAACTGCATGCAACTTACAACTTATGAATCATTTACTTCTGAAATTTTGCATTCAATATTTTTAGGCTGCTGCTGGCCACAGGATAATTGAAATCACTGAAAGCAAAACCATGGCAAAGGGAGGGACTCTTGCAGTTGAAAACAGAAGAGAGTGCAAACTATCATTATCATTACTTTTTTAACTGAAAAATGGGTTACCTCTTATTTCTTCTAAGCCAAAAAGATCTGAACATATTGCTGAAAAATAAATGAGAAAATGCCTGTGGCTGAAAGGAAATCATTTCCAGTTCCAGAAAAACCAAAAAGGCCATCTCTAAAAACCCAACTTGGGTTTGGAGGCTAGGGCATTTGTAATCTCATCAACTTGAAAACAACCAAGGAGTATTTTATCAAATTGGAAGCAAATAGTTTGAATCCAGACCATCTGTGCCAGTATTCAAGTAGCAACTTGCTAGTAGGAGAGGTGTCGTCATTTCCAGTGAGTGATGACAGCCACCTGCAAGCTGGGGTTATAACAGACAGTCTTACAAAATTTTATAGCAGTCCTAAATGACAATATAATGCAGCCACAGCCACTCTATCCCTTACTTAAACTGGCCCTTCACAGCTATGGAAGACTCATAAAATTCAGAGGCTGGCAATTTAGACTTAATCTCTCTAAAGACCGTGTGTTCGGGGCACATCCCCACTCAATGAGAGGGTATTTGAGCATCAACATCTCCAGCTATGAAACAGCTTACTGGTTGTAAACATATTAATTTGACCCCAAGGGAGAGGAGGTGAAAGCAAATCAACTCAAGCATTCTTTCTTCCTGAACATGAATTCCCCATTTCTATCTATCTCCGAATCAGGCACTTTCCAAATACACAGAAAGCTCATTTTCTGTCTCTATAATGCGTATGTCTTTACTTTGATATGTTTTGTTTTTAGGAAGTAGAGATGTTTTAAAATTACATTTTAAATAGGAAAAACATCAGTCTCCGTGTAATTAGTGAATGCAACGAGATTATTTCCAATCAACATGTACTTAATGCCTTACTACTCTAATAGAAGTTATTGTAAGTGATGATGAAATAGGCAGAAAGAAGTTGTGCTAAATGCCACTAAAACCGGCATTACCAAGTGATGGAAGCCTTTTATCTTCTGCTTGGCTTTTTATCCCCGTCTTTAATCTACCTAAATTTATTCCTAGTGAAAGCGCCTAGAGGAACTGTTTATGGCACTTAGTCCAGTAAAGAAAATACTCACAGCCTTTCCCCATAGTCAAAGCAGATGTGCTGGTCTCCACCTCAGAGGGAGGCAAGACGGACAAGCGGAAAAGCTCCCGTCCTACTTTTGCCCACTGATGTTTCTCTTTGCTCCTAATCTGTGGTTTTGCTGCTGACCTTTGACTCCCAGCCTTAATGCTAAAGAAGCAATCAGAAACAGTGATTATTCTGTAGTCAGAGAGCAACCCAGTACAATCATATGCACAAGGTAAGGGTGGGGGAGTCCTCAGAGTCAGGTGAGGGAATAAGTAACACCTGAGAACGTTGGTCTCCGTGGGCCAGGAACCCGCACTGCTCTTGTACTTGTGGCTCCTTTGGCTCTATTAACACAATTGGCTAAACTCAGTGGGAAGAAACGAACACATGCATATTTCTAAGTAGGTTAAAACCAACCCTGGCTCATCTGCTAAAAGCCTGATGATGTCTTCAAGTCAGCGGGACTGTGGTCCATCAAGGCGATGCACAGATGTAAGGTGGTGGGATGCACAGCGAGTTGCTGAAAAAGGATGGGGGTGATTCCTGGGCCTGCAGGTTTGGGGTCCAAGTGGTCCCCAACAAGCAAGCAATATGCTCATACTCACCATCCCACCAGAACACAAGCTTGGAGCAGTGAGCAGTTTGCTCAGTCGCTGCTTCCTGCTCAGCACCTGGGACAGAGCCTGGTGGGCTCTGTGAATGCCGGCCGAGGGAGTACTACACCTGGTGATTACTGCTTTCTCCAGGTCTGCAAGCGGGACACGAAGCCATTATCCCTCCCATCCAAACCTTTTGTGTCTTCCTGTGCCCCTTGTACTGGTCATTTCTTGTCTTTCAAGAAGCTAGAATTTGGAAGCTCGGGTCACTTTCATTCTTATTCCACCGGCCCCAGCATTCCATTCATTAGCACCTCCTGTCCTGTCTTGTGACTCCCTCCTCCCCCCACTCCCTCCACTGTGGTTCTAGACCCGGACTCTGCCTCAGCAGCTCTTGCAGCCTCCACAATGCATGGAAAGTGCAGGGGGGGACCAGTGTCCTTAGGCACCTCTGTGACCATTGCCCCTCTGCTCCCCACAGTCTGAGGAATGAAATATGGGGCTTTGGGAAGGCATGAGGGGCCCTGGGTCATGGAGCCCAAAGCTACTCTGTCAGCTTCATCTTTTGTGGATCATATTTCCATGGGTCTTTTCTGAGGTTAGGAACTTTGACATGGGTTGTTTAAAGTGCTAATTTTGTTATTATTCAGGTGTGAAGCCAAGGATCAGGAGACCCCAAGGAAAGGGGACATACCATGAAGGGCCATGCAGAGACATACCAGGGTCCACCAGGATGTGAAGGAAAAACAGAAGCCAGAGATTTTGCTGTGGTTCAGGCCAGGAGGAATAGGTAGGGCTGATACACAGTCTTAGGCTGCTAGTATGAATAGTGGACTTGCAGGAGGGACTGGTCTAACCGTCTGGTACTTGGCTTTGGGTTGAAAGGCTGGCGGACAGTGGCCCAAGGTGTAAGAGTTTGGTCAAGGAAGCCCCGGCAAGTGTGGGCTCTAGGCTGTGGTCTGCATATGCAGTTATGTTCAGAAAAGCTGCAGGAGAGTCATCCACAGTCATTTGCTATCTCTAGGAATGAGCCAGTGCCGGAAGGATGTCCTTCCAGAGTTGGCCAGGCGCAGCATTGGGAAATACAGAAAACAAAAACTGTGCTGAACACAGTGATCTAAAAAAGAGACCCAAATCACAACATGGTTCCACAAAATGCTTCAGCTAGTCCTTCTCTCCGTGTTGCTAAGGTCCTCCATTCCTAAGACTCATTCTAAAGCAGACTCCCTCCTCCCCCCACTCCCGTTTCAAATGCCCTTCATTTGCTAGAAAATACTCAACAATGATGGGAAATTAGGCTTGGGCCTTTCATGCTGGCTCCCTGGGGGAATGCTGATCCTTAAATTTAGATGTGGTCCACGCTTAGACTCAGTGCAGACAGCCTCGGTGTCTGAAAGCCTGCTGAGGTCCATTTCCTTTACAATTGGCTATTAAGGCTCGAGCCAGTCATCTGTTCAGCGAGGTAGTTGCCATTTGCCAATTCATAATGCTTAAAATAGTCATCTCAAACTATTCTGTTAATTTTTAATAGGCTTTGTCTGTGCGGTCAGATGTTGGTTCCTGAGAACAGCCACGCCACTTGGCCTCCTGATTATTTAAGAACTTGGCCAAGCCCCCGAAGGCTTTTTGTTTTCCATCCCATAGACTTTTATGCCAGCAGTAGGATAACATAAATTCCACTTGATTACTCTCGCCCATCCCCGTTTCCCTCAAATCTAGTCATTAATCAGCTTTATTAAAAATGGCGGCCGGCCCAACTTGCTATCACACTAAACCGTGGTTCACGTTCAGGTTGTGTTGGAGGTGACGCTTCTGAAAATTATTTTTTTTATTTTTTATTTTTTTAGAAAATGTGGTTAATGAGCAAAAATGAGGAGTGTGAGAGAGAGGGCATTTCTTATATATTCTTCAATATAGTTCATCAACAGAAACATGTTCTTTCAGCTTTTTAATCTATCAAGCAGAATTTCTGCATTTATTACCTTTTAAAAAATGATATTTTATATGTATATAGTTATACAGATATACTACATCCATAAGTATATATAGTTATACCTGTATAGTTTAAAACTATATATATATGAAAATTACATTTGTATATATATACAGATAGTCTTTAAAATTATAAAAACTAAATCATAAATCACAAAATTTTTTTACAGCTACTATTTCATTTATTAAAAGTCAAATGTATATGTATTTATATATACACATTATATGTGTCAAATATATAAGTATGTATGTGTATATATAAGGGTCAAATGTATGTGTGTATAAATGTGAATACCTAATATACATATATACATGTATACACACATATTATGACACTTACATATAATACATATGTAAATACATAATATAAATACATATCTCTAATGCACATTTGTATGTATATCTGACATTTAAATGAAATAGTGGATGTAAAAAGTAGTTTTATGATTGAACTTCCTTCCCCAATTTTTTTATGCCTGAGATTGACAAGTCCTTCTCAGAGTAAAAGATTGACAGGTGTTGTTTCCTGTGATGGTGATTTTAGCACTGTATGTATTTTAGATCTGTGCAAGCGTCTGTATGGGAAGGGGCCTCCCACTTGGAGCAGTGAACTGCGTGTGAAGCCCCAAATCCTAGAGGTTAGAGTCGCTGCAGAAGACACATAGGGTCAGTGACCTACGCTTTGCTTCTCCCTGGAGATGGCCAGTGTGGACAGAGCTTGCCCAAGTGAATAATAATAGCAATTCTGGACCCTGGGCTAAATGTTTCACAGGGTTTTCCCTCTGAATCCTAGAGTTGGGCTAGGAGGTGGGGGCTCTGGTGACCTGCCCTTGACAGTTGGGCATACTGGCTGAGGCCGAGGTGGGCATCTTCCCAGGGTGTCCAGCTGCTAAGTAGGGTGCTCTGGCTGGCTAGAGTCAGGTGCTGGCCCCTGCACCTCCTCACCACCCGGCAGTGCAGAACAGCAGAGCTGCAGCCTCCTCTTGGAGACCTCGTTCCCCGGGACCAGGCTATGTGTGAACCTTCCTTATGTGTCTCCCTAGCTGTAGCAACACAAAAGAGACTACTGCGTGGGAGATGGAAATGTTTCCACACCCTGTGACGGTGTCCGTGGGGGAGGCCTTGGCCTTGTGCAGGTCACACCGGGGCTCCAAACGCCTGGCTTTGACGCTTGGCTCTGTTCTTTGCTGTGTGACATCACACAAGTCCGTTAACCTTTGGGGTCTCAGCTTTCTCATCTGTAAAGACGGGGGCGGAATCTGCTTCCTGGGGCGGCTGTGAGAACAAGTGAGAAAATTATTGTGAAAGTGTTTTGTAAACTGCAATTAACACAAATACAAGCAGCATAGTCCTGATTTCCATAGACTACAATCCAGCTGAACCGCAACACGCTGAGTGCCCAGACCCAGAGAGCTCCAGCGGCCTGCTCTCCGGGCACCCTTGGCGTCCTGCGGGCCCCGGCGTCCGACTGCGTGTTGCGCAGGCTTCCTGGGAATGCGGGGAGTAGAGGTGGCTGGGCATATCTGGTAACTGTGGGAGCTCCAAGTCAGAACTCCAGGTAGCCTAGTGATTCCACCAGCCCGGCACTGAGGCAGCAGGAAGCATAATCTAACGTTAACCGTCACTCACTTTACACTGGTCACTTCCCACAACCCCATGCGGCAAGCACTGCTTCTACCTACAAGTGCACAGAGGCAGGGAGAGGGGAGGGTGCCCTCAAGGCACAAAGAGGACAGATACAAAGGCAGGCTGCTGTTCAGTGTAGGGTCACTCAGAGCCCACACTCACCACTGGGGGTGGGCGAACTCTCCTCTCAAATGCCTGAGGAGTGAGAGAGGTATATTCATCCTCTGAGACCCAGTCCCGTAGGGGGTAGAACGCCACTGGCACTATAGGGCCATGAAAAACTACGTCTTTCTCTGCACCCAAGCTACTCCTCACTTAATGGGGCAGACAGAGAGGCCACTCTTACTCTGGTCTAATGGAGGTATCAGCCTCCATGGCCAGGCTCTGAGAGTGCATGTGTGGGGACCAGACAGGGTTGTGGGGAGGCCGGGCCAGAGCAATGGTGGGACTCGGGGGAGGGGGGGGGCTGCACCCTCCCTGGGGGATGGCTGGTGGGAAATATTTGGTTTGTGTTTTGATTGAAGTGAAATTCACATAAGATAAACTGTTTAGGATGTACACCTCAGTAGTATTTAGTACATTCATGAAGTTGTGCAAGCCTCTCTTTTGTCTAGTTCCCAAACATTTTCATCATCTCTATGCCAGTCTATTTTCCGCTCCTATAACAAAATTCCGGAGGCTGATACCTTATAAAGAAGGTAGATGTGTTGAGCTCACGGTTCTGGAGGTCCAAGAGCATGATGCCGATGCTGACTTCTGGTTAGAGCCTCGTGGTGAATGTGCTGGAAGCTGGCAGGAGAGAAGTCACGTGGTGAGAGAGGAAGCCAGAGAGTTGAGAGTGCCGCGCCTGCTTTTAACAACCTATTCTCTTGGGGCCCAGCCCAGACCACCAGAGGTGCAGTGATCCCTTCCAAAGGCACCACACCTTAAAACTCCACTGTCTCTCAGTTCTGTCACACTGGGGACCAAGGGTCTAGATTGTGAATCCTTGGGGGACAAACCACACCCACAGTAACCACCGAAGGAACCACCAAAGGTTGAGTTTGGATCTGTGAGAGGAGAAGCACATAACAGAAATCCCCAGGGCTCTCCTAGGCACCATGGCCACTTCTAGGCTGGCCCTCCCAGCAACTCTCATGGCTTCCTGGGGGAAACCTAGCACAGTCCACATCTGACCCCTCCTCAGAGCAGAGGATCCGAGAGCCCAGGGCAGGTGGCATCAGATGGAGAAGAGATCTGGGGGTGGCAAGAGCCAGCGGGAGGCTGCTAGACTTCTGGGGCAGGGGAATGGGGCTGCTGAGTGAAGTCACATATGTCCTGACTACAAGGGTAGAGAGGCCCTGCTGACCTCCAGGTGATACGGGAATTTGTGAGTCTAAAGTGCAGCTCCTCAAGGTCAGCCCAGGAATCTGCAGCCCTGGAAAACCCTTCCTCAGCCATGCTTGCTGTAACCTGCAGTCCAGAGGCCATGTGCTTCAGATGGACACTGGGAATTGTCTGTGAAGCAAAATCTGGCTTCCTGTTGGTTCTGTGATCATCCCCAAGGTTCCTTCTCTTGCTGCTGCTGCCTGGAGCTGGTGGTGGGGCAAAGCAGGTGAGAGGCAGGGAGGGACAGGGAAGAAGCTTCTGAGACAGGGGGCCCCATCTTCCTGTGGAGCCGCCTGCTGCAGCCCAGGTACAAGCTGGGTCCCTCCCCAGGGCCCTCTCTCCTCCACAGCAGAGACAGGGCCACGTTTGTGCATTTCTCTTCCGGCATATCTCTGTGATTTTTTTTTTTAGTTGTTTTACCAAAAAGTCACTTCAAAGAACAACTCCATTCTTGAAAGCAAGGTATACTTATGTCCTCCTGAGCTAAGAGGGTATTTTATTGAGGATTCCCTTCTATTGTGATTATTTAATGGAAATCTCCCCTGCTGGGAATAGCAGCAAATATAACTATTGACAGAAAAAAAGATGCATTTTCTGAGACACATTTGGCAAAGTCAGTCCAGCTTCTTACAAGAAAAGAATGTAATGAATTTCCCTCTATTTTTAGTTATGCATAAATCTTTTTAATAGGTTTGAGCTCAAAACTCCATATATGTCTTGACCTGAAGTTCAATCTATAGGACAAATGGAAAGGACTATGTATCCATCTAGTGCTATGTACTGAGGCTCCCCAGTGCGATGAGAAATCTGCAGGACCCTTGGTGTCACGGCCACTCAGAACTGCGACCCTCCAGCTTGTCCAGGCTTGGGCAGGCCATGATTCTTGTCGGCTTCCTGGGGAGCAACCCAAATGGGGACAAAATATAAAGGGCCTGGGAACACCAGCTTTGCTATCTGATCAAGATGGATGCGAGGGGATAATCCCCTTAGGGAATTTAAGCGAAGGCTTGTCTCATAGGGTGCGTATGCTAGGTGGAGATGAAAGATGATGAAAAAGAAGAGTTTTAGGACTATGGTAATTATCAGAATCTAAGCACCCTGTTTGAGGATTTAATCCTTTTAGAGTCTTAGACAAACATCCTTTGCCCTAACTGATGGCGACAGCAAGGGTTTTGTAGAACAAGTGAGATGGGCCCAACACTGGCCATCAGAACAAGTAGATGACATTGAAAGGAGAGTCAAGGTCATGGCCAAAGCTGAAACTGCACAAGGACCACAGATGTTCCCAGGGCCCCCTGGAGACAGGGGACAGGAGGCTGGAAGATGAGCAGAAAAAGCTTCTCTTAAAGGATGCCATACAGACCTTAAAGGTCAACATGGAGTAACCTAAAAGTCCTCCAAGAAGCTAGAAGGAATTGGGGCTGGGGTGAGGAGAGTGCAGAGTGGTGGACCAAGGGACAAGCAGCGCCCTGCCCCTGACTATCCCTCTAGGTTGCTGTGGTTGGGAGCCCCATTCACTCCCCTCTATCAGGGCAACTACCTCAGATGAGAGACAAGCTCTTGGGTTCAAATTATCTGCAGTCCAGAGCTCTCCCTAGTTCCCACTGTGCGCCATCGTTAGAGAACAGGCAAAGTTCAGAGTGTCTTGGTCCTGGAGGCATGACGTCATAGCTACGGGCATCTTGGTCCTAGGAGTGTGACATCATAGCTACGGGGTGTACTCGCAGCTCCCCTCCTCAATACGCACCCAGGCTGCTTCAGAGAGTGTGGCCAAGGCTTCCTGCACTGCCGCTGGACAGCTCCACCTTTTAACACTTTACCCCAAATCCAAACACCTGGCAAGTACCCAGAAGGCCAAATGGTGGTGTCATACCTGTTTAGGTTGATTTGTGCTTCCTAACAGTCTCTGGTTCCCCTGAGAATACTCATGGGCAGCTCTTGGGGCTGTAGCTGTACCCTAGAGTAATTTGCAGTGGACAGACATAAACTTACCCCCACAGTTTGCCATAAAATAGCTCACTTTTACTATTTTGTAGTATATAGACAGACTTTGGAAACAAAACACATATTCTATTTATAGCCTTCTGTTTTAGTAATGGTGCTTTCATTTACAAAGCAGCAATACTCAATCGAGGAAAATGAAATGGATGCTGGCAGCCAGCTACACTATTTTTTCTAAATGGGAAAGCACCCCAGCATATTCTCTCCCCATCCGGACGGGCCCTCAGTGATGGGGGACGAAGGGGTATCTGTCTTTACTTTCTCACTGAGATGTCAGATGACGAGGAGGCTCGGCCACTTGCCAAGGGTCTGAGGTCCCACTGTAGGATACGAGTCCCTGACTCCACTTCTGGGGCCCCACCCCCACCCTGACCAGTGGGGCTCAGACATGCAGGCGGCCTGATTCTACATACATATTTGGAGTGCATAAGACACGGGCATAAGTAACTCATTTTAACTCCCCATACACTTAAAAACGAGAACATAGAGATAATACTCTGCATAAATCTCCCCTACATTAGCCCAAACCAACAGAGAATTGGAAATCTATCACTTTGCCAGGTCAAAACACTTTCTAGTACAAACTGCCATTAAAGTCCTTTAAGAGGACCTTTGCTACTTGCAAGTTTTTTAAAAAATCTTTTTGTCTTCTTATTGCCGTGTGTGTGTGTGTGTGTGTGTGTGTGTGTGTGTGTTAAGAACCCAACATGAGATCTATGCGCTTAACAAATGCTTAAACGCACAGTGTTGTGGTGGTATTGATTATAGGTGCCAAGTGCACGGCAAACGTGTAGTTTATTCACTGTACTTTTTTTCTTTATTCTGTGGCAGATTGAACATAGTGCCTCACTCTGAACTGCATCCTCAGCCCTTCCTCAGTTTTTAAGACAGCAGCTCACTAAGTCCCTAAGTTACCTGGGCAGGGCTCAAACTTGACATCCTTTTACCTCAGGCTCCCAGAGTGCTGGGGTTTCAGGTGCGCACCACATCTGGTTTATTCACTGTGCTTTAAGCATCGCAGCACAACCCTGAGCACCTTCAAGGTGGTCACAGGTGAGTCTGTTGTCAGGCCACAGCTGGGAACCTACATGGTACCTGAGCCATCTGATTCACTGGAGAGGCGGCTGCATGCACAACTGTTAACTGGTCTTGTTTCCAGCCGGATGTTTTGGTGCATGCAGAGGAGGCATGTGATTTAAGATTTTCCTAACTAAATCACAGAATGGAATCTTCTCCAGATTTTACATCTGAAACTTATGCAGTTTAATAATAACAGGCATTTGAATTCCTCTCGAGTCACCGTGTTCATTCTCTAAAGGACAGAAGTTGACCCCTGACTGCCCTTTCTATAATGTGTGGAAGAATCAAACATTCACAAGCATTCCTTCTTATAGATGAGTAAAAGAAGGACCAAACCAGCCCAGATTCCACTTTTTAGGAGAACGATGCTTTGAGCGGTGTCTATGCCAGTTCTCTGTTTAATTCAGAGCAACAGAGCAATCTGCACTGGTCACACAGATGGTTTCCCAGCTTCCTTGTGCTAATGAAACATCCACATATACTACTGTTGATGGCTGGTGCCAGCTAATGTACTCCGTAATTGAGGAAACCAAACAAAACCCCCAAACTCTCCAGCACTCTAGTTTTGAGTTTTATGCCCAAGGCCAGTTGCTGAGGTCCTGTGCCTTAGTGAGGGACCACATAACCATGGTCATGAAGGAGAACACATTACCTGGAACAATAGCTGCAGACAAGGTGGACACTTTCTCAGATATAAAAAACAATAACTGGTAAATCAACCAAACCAAACCACCACAAAAATCTTCAGTTGAAACAAAAACGTCTTGAAAATAATGCTCCTCCTCACTACTTTTCTCGGGAGGAATCTGCACTGGTTGTTCTCTTTGTCCCCCACACAGATCCCTTCCCGCCCCTCCTCTGCTGTGTTTGTGCTCCTGGAAGTGGTCTCTGAGGAGCAGACCACCCTGGCACTCTCTCTGGCTGGATTCTGGTTGGGCTCAGCCAGTGAGGAGACGGCAGGAAGAGGAGGACAGCTGCTGGGGGCACTTCTTCCTTTTCCGCTCCCTCCTCTGATGCCAAGTCTCTGTCGCCCTCTCACCACTGTGGCTCTCGTTCACTTCAATAGCACTGAATCCTCTCTTGTCCCTTATACCATCTTATGGTTTGGATCTTAACTCTCCCAAAGTCCCATGAGCCAATGGCTTAGTCACCAGCCTGTGGTGCTATGGGGGGGGGGTGACTCTTTAGGAGGTGGAATCCAGTGGAAGTTAGGTTATTAGAGATGTGCCCTTGATAGAAATGCTAGAACCCTACCATTCACCATGCACTCCCACCGCCTATGCTTTGTCACCCAAGAGACAGGGTCAAGCAACTATGGAATGCAACCATGGCCCAAAATAAACCTTTCTTTTAAACTTGGTTATCTCATGTATTTTGTCACAGCCATGGAAAGTTAATGAGCACACCCAAAAGGGATAGTGGTGTCCCAGTGTTGCAACAATATCCTTCTTTGGTTCCTTAAACTTCCAACCCTTCTGTTTCTGGTCCCTCTATCAAACTCTCTTTGGTAGAATTACTCAGCATGAATTCTGTCTCCTGCTGAGACCCAGAAGAACATAGATTCACTTTGCTACCGTGCTAATGTGTCTCTTCAAAATTGATGCACTGGAAACACATTTTCCAAAGTCAGTGGTAGTTGGACGTGGGGTCTTTGGGGAGTGATCAGGATTAGATGAGGTCATTAGGGTAGGTGCCACGATGGCATTTGTTAGTGGCTTCATAAGAAGAAGGGACACTTGGGCTGGCATCTTATTCTGTCTTGCCATGTCTTATCCTCCCCCATGTTAACATGCAAACAGAAGACCCTCACCAGAGGCTAAGCACATGCTGGTCCCATGCTCTCAGATATCTCAGGCTCCAGAAGACTGAGCCAGAAAACTTCTACTCTTTATAAATTCCCCAGTTTGTGGTATTCTGTTACAGTAACAGAAAACAGACTAGAATACCACTCAAGATAAATTAATCAGATACTGTCCAGCACCTTCCACAGTCCTCTCCAGTCACATTTTTCACCTCCACTGTAATCATGACGTTTCTTTGGTGCCTACATCAGACCGTGCGCTCACTTGAGCCTGAGGTTGACTTGTTTTTCCCTCTAACATCTAGGATACTTTCAGGCCTCTAGTTGGCAACATCAGTATTGCTTGAGTGTGCATGGAATTACTGGTTAAGCAAACAGGTTCTAAAGGCCCTTCTCACACAGAGAAGGTGTACTTTGCTTTTGACTTCAGTCTGCACAATTCGTTAGCACTTGTACATGCCCGCCTGTGTGCTAGATGACGGGGCAGAACCATGAGCAAGACAGACATGCTCATGGCCCTTGAGGAATGGAAAATTTAAGGCGGGGAACTGGTGGCAAAACAGGTGGTTGCAGCTGTGTGTTCAGCGTTGTGACTGGGAGCCAAGAAGTCTGTCCTGCTGGAAGCCAGAGATTTAAACTTTGAGGTGCAGAAAGGGAGGAGGCGGGCGATGGAGAGGGTGTGCAAAGTTTTTAGATGCGAAGTACTTTCTAGCTGTGGACAAGTGGCTTTATAATCAGTTTGTTGTCATTTATGGCTCTCTGCACTTCTCTCTAGATTCCAAAAGTTTAAGTCGATAATAAAGTTAGACTCGTGATGGACCTGATGAATTTTCTAACCCCTCATCCTGGGATCTTTGGCTGTCTCCATGATTGTCCCAGGTGTTCACACCTCCTCGTTCTGTTCTTGCTAACACCCCAGGATCGATTCCAGGGCATGGGTGCCAGGCTGCCTGCTTCCATCTGGGCGGTGGCGCTGGAGAGTAGACCCAGGGCTGGTTCAGGGATGAATTCCTAGGTTAACCTTTCCCAAATGCATGAGAGACCAAGGGAAAGCTGCCCCATGCGAGAAAGTAGAGCCGGATCTGTGCTTCCACTTCCTGCTGCTCCCTCTTGGTTTTAAGAGCCCCTGAGGATTTGCCCCACACCAGCCTGTCATCCACCGAAGGGCTGGGATGACCTCGTTGTTCTAGAGTAACAAGATCAACACCTGCTTCAACCAGGGTGCCTGCTGCACATGGGCACAGCACTACCCTTCCTGCCCACGTATGCGGTGCTGGATGAAAAGTGGTCTGGTCTCCCGCTAGAGGTGGGTTGCATCCTCCTGGTCCTGCTCACCAAGTGGGAAAAAGGTAATTTCAAACTGAGGGGGCTGAGCTGTAGCAGAGACGTCCTTTTAAGTGATCCATGTGCACAATACAACCTGTGCTATTAGGTTCCATCAACATACATCATCGTTTCTGAGACTTTTTTTCTCATTTTAACCCTTCTGGAACTAAGACACACCTCTGCCAGCAGTGATGGTATAATCATCATTGCCCGAACGGGCACTGACATAAAAACACCAGAGTCAAAATGTATTTACACGCAGTGGAGCACTACTCTGCCATAAAGAAGAATAAATCTGAGTCATTGGTAGGAGCACGGTTGCACCTTGAGACCATAATGTTAAGTGAAATAAATGAGACACACGCGCTTCAGTACACAGGCTTCTCCTACGTGAGAAACCCAGCGTATAAGTAAATTAAAGAGCAAAATAAAAGACAGAATAGGAAGCAGGGAGATAGACAGACCTTTTGGAAATGGGAAGGGGACCAAGAGGTGGTGAGAGAGGGGAGGGCGGAGAGGAGATGAAAAAGGTTTAAGCTGTGTTAACGCACAGGTACCAACTCCCCGTGGTCAACGCAGTCCTTATGTACTGCAAACCCGGACTCATAAAAATAAAATAAAATAGGGTGAGGATGAACCCCCTGGATGAAGACCCCAGAGATCACACAGTGGGTCATGGTTCTCGCTCCTAGGAACCAGCAGGTCCCCAGGACAAGGTGGGTGGGCATCCAGACATATTGAGCAGCACCCTCGAAGGCTGCGGGTGTGTAGTGAGTTACCTGGGTAGCTCTCCATCATTTGATCAACTGTGGCAACTCCCTTACCAGCTCAGTTCCAGGAAGCTAACCCAGGGCTTCCACGAGCACATAGCTTCTTAATCAGCTGAAAGGAACCTTAAATGCATAGGAAATATTGCAAGCAGTGGGCCAGGAACACCAGGAGCACAGCCTGATCCAAACTCCGCAGCAGGCCAATGCCTTGGCCGGTGGCCTTCATCCGCGAGGTGAGATGTTTGAGTTGAACTTGTGGGATCCCTTAACATTTCTCTCTGCATCCATGAAAAAAATCGGGAAAATATAATCAAAGGGAAACATAACAGGGACACTGTGTGTGTGTGTGTGTGTCCACTCCAGTCCTGGATAGATGGCTCAACTACACTTCCTAGTATCCCCAGCAGATGAGCTGCGCAGGTGCCTGAGTTGTGGCTAAGGGAAGGTTGTTAAAAATTCCACCTTCACTCTCAGGCCTGGCCCTGGACCACTGCAGGGAGACCCTTCACCCTCTCTGGCTTCCTTTGGTGACCTTGGACATCACAGGGTGAAGATGGTTCTACCACAGTAGAAAGTACTCGGTCCTGGGCCCAAACCGTCAGGACTGTGATTTGGGGAAGGATGGCACTGTCCTTGCTTTAAGCCACGCAGATTTTATTTTGTTTTTGTGAACAGTTAGCCTACCTGGGATAAAATAAAAAAGCATTGTATGAGTTCAGGTAGAATTCTTGAGCCATGGGAAAGGTTGGGAAGGGGAGGTAATTAACACAGATTCTAAAAGCGCAGATTACCAGGAAAAGAGATGCTCTAGCCCTGGTAGAGGCGTAAGGATTCCAAAATTAAGAGAGTTGGATTTCATTTGCTGTGGGAGCTAGAGACCACTATGTGATGTCATAATCCACCTCCAGGCCCCGCTTCCCCTGTAACCTCACAATACACATAGGTGCAAAGATTCTCCATCCAGCAATCGCATCACCAGGAACTGTGAAGCTGATTCTGGAAGGGTCCGTTCATTTGGAAACAAAATCCACATCACCGTAAGGAAGCCACGCCAGTGTGGAGCCGGGTGTACTGGTTGTGCATATACCATGAGCACTGAGCAGAGTGCAGTCTTCAGTTATAGGAGCGAGCAAACCCAGACCAAGAAGAGGAGAGAGGAGGGAGTGAGTGGGAAGGGGCAGGTGAGGTCGCAAAGGTGGAGCTTGCTGGGATCTTCCTAGGAGGGAGCAGCGTGGGCTCCCTGGCTCTCAGACCCCACACGGCAGTCTCCAGGCAGCATTGGTGCTGGGGGGAGTTCTCCCAGCTTGGAGAACCAACCCATGCCCAGCTGTGTCTCTGGGTTCATCTGCAGGCACCAGCGAGGGTGTGGGAGGGAGTTAGAGACAAAGGGGAGTAGGACAGGGAAGGGAGGAAGCAAGCGGTTGGCTTGGTTTAGTCAGGGAAACTTGTTAAGAATCCTAAGTGAGGGATAAGACCTTTCTGAATGGTTCAGGAAGAAGGATGCAAAAGGTCAGTTGACCCTATCTCTATGACCAATGAGACTTACACAAGTAAAAAGGTCAACATGTAGCCAGAAGGCAAAACAAACCACCAAATGCCTGCAGCTTCCAGGAGGGATTTGACCCCTGACTTAAGACCTTTCCAAGTGTGGTATTGTAACTCCAGACTTCACAGGGTGAGCAGTGAGTGTTCAGTGATTGTCCGTGCAGGCCAATGGTATGCAAGAGTAGATTGGAATGAGGCTGGGGCAGGGATGGCAAGATCTCAGCAGGTTCTGACCTCAGGGCCTTTGCACCTGCAGTTCCTTGGCCCCAAGGCTCCCTGGCACATGTGTGGGCTGCTTCTCTGGTCATTTGTCTCCTGTTCAGAAGGTCTTCCACTGCTCCTAGCACAGTAACTCCTCCAGGCAATTGTCACCTCCCCTGGTTTCAGCTCTCCTTCATTTTGGTTACTTTCCCTACTCGACATTAGATTACCTATCTTCTTTCAGGGTTTGTGCTTTGTCTTGCGCTCTGCTCTGTCCCCAGTGCCCAGAAGAAGGTACCTGGGAAAAAGATACTTCCTCTTGCTCACTGACTCACGTTGGTATTGGTGGCCATTTGGAGGCCATGTGGAGGAAGATTTGGGGAGCTGGAGTTAGTGACTGCCCTCTGTGACAGGACCAGAGGGAAGACCGGCCACAGGGCTGTCTTGGAGAGAGATTAACATGGTGCTGAGTGCACTTACCTCCCATGCAAGCTGGTGAGGGTGGTGGCAGCGCCATGCTGGGAGTTCCACTGGGAGGCGCCCAGGTCAGGGCAGAGTAGGGTGTAGGATGAGGAGGAGGCCAGGTCTAGGCTGGGTGCAGACAGAGCAAAGGGAGGCTCCACGGGAGGCAGGCCCAGAATTAAAGGAAGGAGGGTTGAGGTGCAGAGGGGCCTCTGTGTCCCTCCCAGCAGGGCCCTCCCACCTGCTACAGGCTGAGCTGAGAAGGCTTCTTGAAGGAGGAGTCAGCAAGCAGGAAGTAACATCGAAGTGTGTGCCCACACTCCTCACTGGACGGTGGCTTGCTGTGCATATAACCACCTTCAGCTGAAACTACTGCGAATCACAGACTCATTTATGCACCTGACCATGGAGCACCCTAGCTCAGCAATGGAACATGCTGTGGAGCATCGCTTGTTTCCTCTGGTGATTGACACAGCTCACAGCCGCTGGGGGCGTCACCAAAGAATATAGTTCCACATATTGCTACTCCAGGAAAATCCAAAACCCCAAAAGGACCATGGTCTCCACCGAATGCACATCACGTTCCCAGTGGTGCCCTTGGAGCACCCCAAGCCTGATCATCAGAAGGCAGAGGCCACAGTGTGTCATCCGATAATGTCCCTGAACTAACCCCTAACCAGGGACCTGTGGCACAATTTCTCCTGGTCCATGAAGAGAAACTTAGAAAAAACACTTCCTCCTCCTCTTCAGACTGGGGAATCTGCCAGGCCAGGCAATGCCAGGATTCCTTGGGTTTCTAATCATGTTAATGGTGAAGCAATTGCTCTTGGGTGTCACACTGGGGCCCGCCCAGCACAACACAGAACCAAGCCACCTTCAATCCTCCCTCTCTTTCTCTCTGTCTCTCCCTTGCTCCCTCCCTCCCTCTCTCTCTGTCTCCAAAGCAAATAAGTGAACATCACGGAGCATCTTGGATCTGCACTGCATGATTTCTGGGATGGAACACAGAACTGATGAGCACATCTTTAATTCTCCCCACAATATGTATTCTTGTGTAATACTCTCCCCCCATTGCCTACAGCCTCTTCCAGCCAAGTGATGTCAACATAATACAAACACCACTTGCAGAAGAGATGGTCTTTTATTAGTTCTTAGAGAGGGCTAATTTCCTTCCAAGCACATGTTCGTAATGGGGAATCAGCTGATGGTTGGGAGTGAAGGAAATAGATCAGAACAGTAAACACCAGGTTTAGGAAAAACGATTATCTTTATGATGGTACAATAATTATAAGCAGAGGCCTTCAGGCAGACTTTAGTTTACTCTCAGGAAGAATTGTACTACTGTGGTTTAATGAGAGATTAAGATTGGGGTTGCAAATGTTTTCACCGTGCCTCTTTTAAAGCGGTATCACTTGAGCAATAGGGAGAAAATAATACTTAGTTTTACATTTATATATATTTTTAGGAGCAGCTGTTTGGATTTTGGAGCTGTCTTCTCCGAGAGAGGAGGTGTGGAGATGTCAGGAAATGATTCAGGGTTCCATCTTGGCAATCACCCCTTGGGATGGTTCAGTCAGACACAACCACTCAAGTTTCTTGTTTCATTGCTTCCTTTGAAGCAGATAGAATTTTACACACAGGATTCCAAGTCTCAGCCTATTCATTTCTCAGCTGTTTACTGTTCACTTTTAAAGCAATAAGTGAATTCAAAGAAGTCTCCCCGTTTCAGCTTGTGCAGCTACTAACTCCCTTTCTGACCCAGTGACTTTGCTGATGCTACTTGGAGTAAGCAACTACCAGGGCTGCTGAGTCTGCAGCTGTCCCTGCCTCAGCCTGGAGATGGTAGACAGCAGCACCAAGAAAGGCCAGGAAACCAGCATCCTCTAGCACCAGTCACGGCACTATGACTGTTGCCCAGTCTGATAATATGTAGTGAGCCAGCAAAGACGGGGGTCTTTCCATTGCCCACAATGACTGAAAGGCATAGGGCTGAGGCAGTACAATTTCATCAGAGAGACCAGCATTCACTGGTGTGTGTCTCGCAAGTCATGTACATTGAGAAAGATTCCAGCAGTTGGTAGGAAGCCAAGTGGCAAACGGGCTGAACCAAGGGAAGATGAGACCCGGACCTGGGCCATTCACTTAGGAAGAAACCCAAGATATTGGCTGGCACCAGGCATTGACTTTTCAATGGGTCCCAGGACAACATAGAAACCCCAATGTAGCATCTACTGGATCAAGGTGGTGGGGCGGATATCTAGCCTTTGCTATAAGTTCTTGTCCAGGTCTTTGGGTAAGGGAGATCCCACAAGGTCAGAGAGGTTAGGCCTCTGGGATGGAAGAGCCCCAGCGGCCAGAAGGCCTCCACCAGCCCCAGAGGCCTTTCCTTCTGTGGAGTCCTCGCCCTCTGGCCAGCTGTGCCTCACTCCCATCACCCACCTGCAGGGCGTTAAAGGGCCTCCAGATCCCTCTGCCCATTTTCCCCCACTAAACAACAAAGCAAATTATCCCGAGACGCCTGAGAAGGAAGCCACTGCTTAACGAAAAATGAATGAGTGTCACTACGCTTACACTATCGTGTTGGCTGATGCCAGAGACAAAATGCGGAAATTGGCCTGGTGAGGGTTTTGTTGCCAAAACCAGGTAAAACAGTGAAGCATAGAGGTAACACAGAGGTAACATAGTAAGTGTTTTAGGATGACCAGTCATCCTGGTTCATGTGAGATGTTTCCCGTGATGGTGGAGATCTGAAGTCTACCGAAATCTTCAGTCCCAGGAAGCCTGGCATGTTCGTCACCTGACTTTAAGGCACGATCGGAGTAGTTGGTTTAATTCAGGATAAACAGTAAAGTTTTTCAGGTCTGAGTAACAAAAATCTAACAAATCACCCTGTTATGGTTTGGATCTAAAAATGTCCCTCTAAAATCTTGTATGTTCAGAGGTGGGGTTTTGGGGAAGGTGATTGGATCATGGGGGTGTGTACCCTTCAGTTAATCAGTCCGCTGGAAACTACATAGCTGATCGTGCTGTTAGCAAGTGGAGCCTGCTTGGAGCAAGATCACTGGGGGTGTGACCCAGGAAGTGTATTCTTGTCCCTGCTTCCTCCCTTCTCTTCCTTGGCTTCCTGGTTGCCATGGGGTGAGCAGTTTTCTTTCACCAAACCCTTGCACTGCACCATTTCTACCTTGGAGCCCGCTAACCATGGACTCAACTCTCCTGAAACTGTGACTCAAATAAACCTTTAAGTCACAGGTGTGAGGAATTTTGTCTCAGTGACGAGAAAGTGAGCACAACCGCATTAGCTTTATCTACAGAAATAAAAGAGAACACTCCACGTGAACTACAGACTCTGCAGCTACCTGGACTTGAATCCCCGGCTCCAACACTCCCGGCCCTGTGAACTCTGGCAAGCTACCTCTCCACCCCACTGTGCCCCAGTTTACTTACTTGGAAAGCAGGGATTCCAACGAAACCTACTCAGAAGTTGTTAAAATGAGCTAATACACCTCAGTGACATTGGGAACTTGGGCCTAACGCATAGTAAGTGCTTAGGTGCCCAGAGTCGTCGTTGTTACTACCCTCACATCTATTACTGCCTGTCTTTTCATATGTCTCAAATTGCCGTCAGGTATACCCAGGGGTAATATGACTCCTTAGCACAAATTAAGCTTCATGTCATTACTTAGCTATGGTAATCCCTATGCCATTAAATGTTACAGGATGGAGGCAAGGGTGCTACAGATTGGGGATATCCATCATTCTGTTGGTCCTTGTGGACTAGAGGAAAGGAGACACAGGGCAGGACAAAGACACTGTGGGTGTGGTCCCCAGCTCACGGCTGGGCATCACCAATAGGGGCTGGGAAAGGTTAATGAGGCTTGAAAACCGTTGATCTGTGCATCAGCAGGGTCCAAGGTAGGTGGACAGTTCAACCATCTCCCGAGGTAAGGGCAGGTCTAGGGACACCAACAAAACCAGGAGCACCACCCAGCACTGAGGACAGCTATGACCACTCTGAGGCCTGGCCAGAACCCTGGGAAAGCAGAGGGGTTTGGAGAGGGCAGCCTGGTAACTGGCTTCATGGAGGAAAGCAACCACACCACAGAAGGCAGCCCAGAAGGCAGGGAGTGGACAGAATCAACACCTCACCCACTTTTACCCTACCCTTTAAACTCTGCCTGTGCCTTCCATGGGCTAAACCAACCAGCAGGCAGAGTGCAGGGACATCAGCTGGTGCTCTCCAGGGAGGCCAGCAGCCCTGCACACAGGGCAGGGAGCAGGTGGGGAGTGGGCCAGAGTGACACTGGCAAATTGCCAGTCTCCCACCTGTCTCTTATACAAGAAATAATTGGTGTCCTCCACCAAGGGACACACAAAGGCCCACCAGGACCATATCGGGGCTACACTGGTTAGACCCTTTCCTCTTTAAAGCAGGAGCCACACTAGGTACTCTGTATGAGGGAGAAAACATGGTAAGAGAACTCATTTTCAAACAGGTCTACAGTCTCCACTTCTGTAGCTGGTAACAGGCCTAAGCTGGTGACACAGATTTTCTTTGGCCAAGCAGACAATGAGCCCTCTTTCCTTCCACCAGCACCCCAGCTAGACAGGTTGGGTGACGCTCAGATCTTCAATCTGCAAATCTTCAGGGGTTTTGCCTGCTTGGGTTGCCACAGGTTTTCATTTGCTCAGGACCACAGGGAAAGGGTCTGAAGAGGCACTCCAGGGTCCCCTGGATTGCAGACAATGTTCTTGTGCCAGACACCTAATCTCCTCTTTGGCATTTGGATCAATCTGATTTTATTTCACACATGATTACATCACAACTAGGATCAGCATTGTATTGCAGTCTTTGTCACCACCTTGTGAGGTCTGTGGTCTTCTCCAGGATGATGCGTGTAGCTATTGCCCTCTGTCCCTCTGTGTGTGTGTGTGTATCACATGTCTGTGAGTAGCACTGATCCTTGCAAAACCCAAGGGATTTCAGGGACTTCTACCTGGTTCTTCCTACCACAATCATCTTCATTCTATAGGCTAAGGAACTGATGTTGCGTTTTTGGACAGTTACTAAGTACACCTATATCTACTCTACCTTTGACAGTGAGTTGGCCTTTGTGTTGCTGTAACAGAATACCCCAGAATGGGTGTCTCAGTTACTTTTTTCTGGTTGCTGAGACAAAATACCCAACATCCAAATTAAAGTGGGAAAGGTTTATTTAGCTCACAGTTTGTGGAGGTTTCAGTCTATAATCAGTTGGCTCCAAGGCAGGGTGGCACATGACACAGAGGCAACACTTCAAGGCAGCACAAGACAGCAAAAGCAGTAAGAGCTAAAAGGAGGGGAAGCAAGCCTCCCCTATATTGTATGCTGGATCTCCACCCACACCATCTCCAGGCCCTCCTCTTCCACAAGCTCAGGATGTTTACACAGTGAGGACCCTGGCCCCTTGCTGAATCATACTTCTAAACTTCTCAAGTTGACACAATGTATCAACAATTACCTTGAGTAATTTATAACAAGCATAAATGTCTTGGCTCACAGTCTGGAGGCGGGTTCTATATTCAGGTGCCAGCCTGTGGTCTGGTCATGGGCTTGCTGCTAGGTAGTTACATGGCAGAGGGTGGAAAAGCAAAAAGGCAAAAGAGAAGTGAAGCTGACCTTTTTAACAGTACCCGTCCCACCCCTGACAATGAAGCCTTCATGGCTAAGTTACTTTTCCTTCATTGCCAAGATAGAAGAGCAAATATCCAAAGTTAAAGGGGGGAAGGTTTATTTAGGTCACAGCTCAGAACTGGCTGACTCCAAGGCAGAGTGGCACACGGCTGAGGGGTGTCACAGAGGAGAACAGTTCGTGGCACCCACAAAGTAACAAAAGCAGCAAGGGAGGGAAACAAGACTCTTTCTGTCCCTTATATTGTAAGGCTATGTGCCCTAGAGTGGATGTAGCCCTCACACTCTTAATCCTAGCCAGAACTACAACAAACTCATCAACAGACTAATTTACTAATCACACCCCTTGATCCCAGCATCACACACTCTAGATTCGGCCACCTCTATAAAGCCTGCCCCCCATGACTGAAGGAGGATTTGGTGGGACAGTTTAGCCATAACAATAGCCTACATGTCTTTGAAGTCCCACCTATGCCTCTATGTACACATTGCTGGGTCCTTCTTCAAAGGAACCTAGCACCCTCTTACTGAGAAAGTTTTAAGCTATCAGCTGGTTTATGTCCAAGATCTGCTGAGGGACCTTAAGTTCACACTATGGCAACTTAGGTTCAGTTTCTACCCATCAGGCCTAGAATTTTTGCACCTACTTGTATATCAAGCAGCACTCTAAGAGGCTACTCAACTGTTTCACTGCCAGGGACCCAGCTCTGGTCATACGCAGTTTGAAATCCTCTAATAACAGCTCTTCTGTTTACTATGAACATAGCACCTACTTTGTCCCTGAAAGTTATGTGCAACTACCTGCTATCTCAAGCTCTACGTTGCCATTAAGATAGGAACACTGACTGAACCTCTGACCCTCAGAGATAATGACCTCGAGGCCTCCCAAGGATCTTCTGCATGATGATCCTTATGAACAAAAATGTTTTCAGGGCCATGGGTGCAGCTCAGGGGTAGTTCACTTTCCTTCCATGCATGGGCCTTGGGTTTGATCCCTGGCATTGGAGAAAAAACCTTCATAGCATTACCAGGTGAGTTCAGTTTTGGGTCACCATTTGAGTCCAGGCTTCAATTAACCCTAGCCAACTGTAGAGGACACTCTCAGATGCATGAGGTGATATTTTTAATCCCAAATCCTAAATAGATACATTTATATTCATTTGGCCCAATCATGTTTCCTTGGCTTTAGAGCCAAGTGATTTCTAACTTTTGCCAGAAAAGTCAGCAAAGCTCTGCATTTGTTTGGGGTGTACAGGTTATCACCTCCCACCAGGCTCGCAGCAGGACAGACTCTCCTGTGGGCCTCGCAGAGGCGAGGGTAGTGGGCAGTCCGTCTTGGGGTAGGAGGCTTCCATGCAAGGGTGGTATTTGGGGGAAAAGCCCCGTGCCTCCTGTCCACCATCACTATTAAGGAAGATTTGGCAGTTTAAAACTCTCGGCCACTCCATGTCTGCCCAGTGTCACCATCCCTTTTCTTAGCGTGCACCTCATTATCCTCAGCATCCTGTGACGGCGCTATAAGAAACCTCAGTATGAGACCTAGTAGGGCTGTCCATGTTACACCCCCAACCTAACTCTATTCACGGTTTACAAATCTGCTTTGACTTGGTTCCCACTGCCTATTTGAATCATGGACACTGATGTTTGAGACTACTGGCTTAAACCTTAAGCTGCTGAAGGAGGAGTTCTGCACAGAAGGTCCTCCAGGAATGGACTGCTGATTGCAGAATCGGACCAAGTGGCAGTCAGGATCAAGTGTGCACTGGAGAAGACCTCCTGGAGTCTACATTGATTTTGGTGGTTTTTAGAACATAAATATTTTTTGAAACCTGAAGACCTAAACTTCCAGCTATATCACTACTGGTTGAGTAGCTTCATGCAAGTGATACAATATCCAGGTCTGGGTTTCCTTCGAATTCTTATATGTTATTACTATATTCTCATTTTTTACTTTTCTGCCTCCAGAATTTCTGCACTCACAGGCAAAGATGGGTTCAGATTACTTGGTCAAAAGGGCTTGTTCTTTCCTTGGGGTGCTTCTTGGATGTATCTTTAGCAGTTGAGTGATGTCTATCTTCTGCTGATTGACAGGGAAACAGGCCAGTATGGGCCAAGATGAAACAGTCCTGAGACTGTCCTTTTAATTCTTTACCTTAATTCTGCCATTTCACTCCTGTTTTACTCTTTATCTCGCTCCCCATATCGGACTTGCATTGTGTCTTTCTAGTCCTGCCTAGCCGTGTGCTTCCAGCACTGTGACCCTTCTACCCACACTGATAGTTGAAGCCCCATCCTGCCCCTCCTGGAGGCCGAGGCTCCAGATGCTGTGTACCTGCTTAATACCGCACAGAGGGTCCCTTTCTTCAGAGAAAACAGGGAAGCGGATGTAAGAAGAATGAAGGTGTGCCATGTCCACGTACCAGCTCCCCCCAAGGAGCATAATCATCGTGTCCTGCAGACGCGCACTCATAAAAATAAAAGCACGAAGAAAACTCCTCATTTAAAGAAGCTTTACTACTGCCTATGCAGCCCAACCACAGACTGAAAGAAAAAGTCAGAATGGATCCCTCTTTCTACCCAGCACTGAGCTGCCGCAGCATTGCCTAGAGGTGGAAGGCAGCTTTGAACATTTCTGGGCTTCTGCTCAGGCCCGGATCCCAGGACTTGCTGTCCAGGGCCACCCTGGGAGCTGCTGGACCGGGCCTGAGGTCACCATGCTCAAAGGAACCCCTTCTTGTCTGTCCCGGATGTCACGAGCCCAAGGTCCTTCTTCATTCCCCAAGACGACAAAGCGACCTGGCTCTGCTAAGGCCTGGAAAACATTTCTGAAATTTCTATTACTGGAATGTGGGTTAAAAAGGCTCACTGGAGTGAGCTGCTAAATCTTTACAAATGTTTAGGAGAAAGCATAAATGGGAAAAATATGTTCGGCCAGGCTTTTTGTTTCTAACTAAACTGTGTTGTTCTTAATTCTCTTCTCCTGAAATGTAAGCGTTGCGTGAACCAAGCAGCATGACTGCAGGTCAGACGCCAGAGCCCCACTCTCCAGGGACCACTCCTCCACCCTGCTCCCCTTCATGACACAGAAAGCCAATACCTGTGTGCTCTGCTTCAATAACAGTGCCAGACTACAAGCCACAAATCTTCCGGGCCACTGGCAGAGGTTTTAGATGGAGGCAGAAACTTTGATGGACTAAGATGTTTAATAAGCAGGACAGTGGAAAAGAAACTGGTAGAAATGAGGAGCAGGGAAAAAAAGCAAATTGTGAGAGCTAAAACTGCACTTCATAGGGTGTTATGCAAAAATAATAGAACTAATATATATATATATGTACATAATAATTAATATATATATGTAAAACTGGACTTCATAGGATTTTTATGCAAAATTATGGTACTGTTGTGTGTGTGTGTGTATATATATATATACACACACACACACACACGCATACACATAATTGTGCAAGTGTAAGTGGATAACTCAGTAAGTTTACACTGAATGAGGACACGTGTGTAACTACCATGTAGCTAAAGAAAGAACATTGCCAGCCCTCCTACACCCTTTCTGTGTCCCCTTTCATTGCCACCACTGTCCCCAATTGTGACCGTTAGCAAGACTTCTATCACCATCCATTTTGCCTAGAATAGTCTTTGGTGAATGGGTTTTCTCACATAAAATTCTCTTCGTGAAACCCTTCCATGTTTTTTGCATGTCACAATTCATATTGTTCCTATTCCAGAGGAGAGCCGGGCAGACTACAGCCCTCCACAGCCTGTTTTTGTATCATGCACCAGGGAAGAATGGCTTTTGCTATTGTAAGGCTTGTTTAAAAAAATGGAAAGGGGTCTACAACATTAACAATGCATAGCTTGCAAAACCTACAGTGTTCACTCCCTGGCCCTATAGAGTATTCTATGATATGTCTATACCACAGCTTACCGATCCACTGCACTGAAGAGGGTTGTTTTCCATTATTGTGTCCATGACCAGTGCTGCTATAAACACTTCTGTACATGCATTGTGGTGGATGTATACGCGTATTTCTCTTGGGCATATGCCAGAGGCAGGAGATCGTAGAGGCACACAGAGACTATTGGGATGACTGAGGTATGCAGGTGTTTGCTGTTACGGTTGCTCACTACCAAGCACTTGTGCAAACACCTCCCTTCCAGTGATGGAGAGTTTCCATTGCTCCACAGCTTTGCCAACACTTGCTGTTTTCTTTCTTTCTTTTTTAGGTTTTTTTTGGGAATGTCCAGCAGTCCCTCCTTATGGTTTATACTCTGATGCCTCATGAGGCTAAACACAATTTCATATAAAACTGAACATCGGCATATTCCTTTTGTGACACAGCTTCTCACGTGTTTGGTCCAAGGTTTGCCTGTGTTTTCCCAACTGATTGTTAGGAGTTCCTTACCAAATTCTTTGTTGGACCTGAATTGCAGATACCTTGTGTTACTCAGCTCTTTGTAACGTAGCTCCCTAGTGAATCCCTTAATGAGCAGAAGTCCTTAGTCTTAAAATAGTTCAACAACTGATCTTCCTTTTGTATTCTATGTAAGAAGTGTTTGCCTATCCTGTGTCATAAAACATTCTGCTATGCTTTTTTTCCAGAAGTTGTATTTTTTATCCCTTACATCCGAACCTATGATTCAGCTGAAATTGGTCTCTTTGTACAGTATGAGGTATAGGTCAAGGTTTTGTCCTTTATGGATAGCTGGTGGGTCCTACACTGCCTTTAAGAAAAATTATTCCCCAGCTGTACCAAAATATCACTTTCATCATAAGTCAGTGACAATCCACGCAAAGGTCAGTTTTCCGGTGCTCCGTTTTAGCACAGAGGAACTCGCCTGCGGCTTGGTAAGAACTCCAGCTGTCTTCTTGCTCTTCGAGGCTGTCCTGACACCACTTTCCCTCTTCGCATTCTCATATAAATTCACTGAATCAAGACGTTTGAGGAGCAATGAGATTTTTACACTTAAAATTAGTGTGCTACATCCTCTGCTTATTTAGATATTCTCTAAGTTCCCTGTGTGCTGCCTTACAATCTTTAATGCAGAAAAATTATACAATCGCCATTAAATTTATTCCCAGGTATATGATATTTATTGATTCTGTTTTGAACCGTATCTTGTTAAATTATCTGGTGATTGTTCCTGATAGACAGAGATATAATTGTTTTATGGTGACTTCGTATTCAGAAGTCATGCTAAATTCATTATTAATTTTTTTGTTTGTAGAGTCTTTTCTCTACACATGTAAGCATGTTACTTGAAAGAATAAGATTTTTGTCATTTCCTTCCCAATTTTTGTACTTTTTTCTAATTTTTCTGTATTGGCCAGTATAATATTAGACAGAAACGCTGGTAGTAAGTATGCTTATTTCATTTTTGATCCTAGGGACTCACAGTTTCAATATCTCACCATCAAGTAGAGCAAGTAAAATATGTGTTACAGAAATTTTGTAAATATCATACTAAAAAAATTCCTTTTTATTTATAGCTTGATAAATTCTTGTTTATTTTTTAACTTCTATTTTTATGAATGTGTGTTTACAATGCACAGTGACTGCATTCATTGAAGGAAGCTGGCACGGGAACATAACACATCTCAGTTTTTTTTTTACATTTCCCATCTCTCGTCTTCTCCCCATTTGCGGTACTGGGGATCGAACTCAGGACCCTGCGCTTGCTAGGCAAGCGCTTATTCCACTGAGCTATATCCCCAGCCCCCCATTTGCAAAAATCTGTCTTTCCTATCTCCTTGCCCTCTCTGTTCCTGGTTCCTATTGTCTATTATTTTGTGCTTTTAATTTATTTTTTAAATAAATAAACATGTTGAATTTGATCAGATGTTTTTTATAAATATGTCAAAATAATAATATGTTTCTGCACATCTATTTTGATAAGGTGGTGAATTAAATTGAATGATTTTTCAAATGCTAAACTAATGTCACATTATTGGGTACTCAACTTCTTCATGATGTATTAGAATTTTATACATTGCAAGATATAATTTGCTAGTGTTTTCTTTAGAATTTTGTGTCATAAGAGAGATTGGCCGGCCCTAATTTTTATTGTCATATTTTGTCTGGTTTTGCCACTGGGAGTTTTCTGGTTTCATAGAACAAGTTGGGGCAAATTTTCTTGTTTTCTTTTCTCTGGAAGTATGTCCAACTGATTTGTTTCTTCCTTCATATTTAATATCATTCATCAGTGACTACATCTTAACCTGACAATTTCTTCGTAGGAAGTATTTATGTTTCAAAACAGGTTTACTGTGGTGAATTGCTAGACAAGAAATCAGACATATATAAATTAAATAATTTAGTAAGTATAAACATATGTATGCACCCATAAGATACTCACTAATTGCCACAGTCAAATAATGGAACATAACCATCATTTCTTTTTTTTTTTTTAATTTAAAAAAAATAAAAGTACAAAAACATATTAACAAACAGACACCAATTAGCATAAAAAATAGTACAATCACAACTAATCTATAGACAAGGTGACATGGTTTCAACAGTGGTTATTTCTTTATCCATTGATATCTTCGAAGTGTAAATATATGAACCCATATACAGACATGCAAAATAAGTCAGACAATTAATCCTCT